>JAIUND010000482.1:0-68464 GCA_034699125.1 Gisinianus flammeolus
ATTTTTTTTTCGAAATTCGTAATCTCCTGATTTTTCTCGATTTTTTACGCATGGTCCGATCAAAATCCGTTTTTTAGTCCAAAATTCGGTAACCTCCTTTGTTGCCGTTTGTACATGAACAAGTATGAACAAGTTTTTTTTCAAAAAAAATTTGCGTACCTCATTTCTCCATCTTAAAATTCTGGGGAATTCAGACATATGAACATGTGAAAGGAAATCTCATTAAAAAAATGAAGATAAGCCTAGTTTGTTGCGAGAGAGGGGAGTGAGTTAACCCACATTATTATAATATATGTGGTTCTTGACTTTCGACTTTGAATTTCATTTCATTTCAGTGTACGAATATCCTGTCGATGTCGGTGACGGTGTGCTCACAAGTAATAATAAATGCATACCATTACATGCACGTGTAAAGGTGGTTTCACTCAACGTACACTGGAATTTTGTAGGAAATAAGAATTAATTTATAGGTTTGCTCATACAAAAGTACTGAATACATGTATGTATGTATTTATGCGTCTTATAAGTGTTATAAGTACTCGAAATTAGAATGGTGAATTCAAAGAGAGCAAAAAATGGTACATATTCCATACATTGCATTAACCTAGCCATTCATGTTGTTGCGTGCCGAGAACTGAGAGTGAGACTGGAGATGTTTGCCCATATTCATGCATACAAATCTACGCTGTGTAATAATTGTGTGTGTGTGCGCTATGAGCTTTTTTTTGGCTCCTTTTCGTCCCCGTCCTTCGCCTCCATCGCCGTCTTAGCGTATACGCTTCAAATTAATTTAAGTATTTTCACAATGTCGAGAGTCACTCAGGGAGTCCGTATACGCCGTACGTAGACGTCCGTAATAATAACAATTCATTCGGACGCTAATTGTAACCAGCCAGCCAGAGCCATCATCATCAGCACTTTGACACGCTTTTTTCTTTCCCTTTTCACTCCTCCATTTCTCTTTCTCCCTCTCTCTCTCTCTCTTGCTCCCTTTACATCTGGAACAAATTCCTTGTGGAGAGAAATGGAGAGTGTGTGTGTGTGAGAGAGAGAGAACCGAGAATTTTTTTTTTCTGCACTCACTCCTTTTTTGTAGTTTTGTGTGTATCTTATCTCATCTTATCTCTTTTTCACGCATTTACATTAGTTGTTGAGTTACAAGTGCCAACGAGTGTAGAAATGTAGGAAATGGAAGAGGGGAAAGCACAAAGGCTCGTCGGATCGTTACTCAAGTAAACATTGAACATGTTTTTACACACTCGTATGAATTTTTATTCAACCGAATGTTTCTCATTTCTCAAAACTCATTTTCATTTTCATCTGCCCTATTAAATCACACAAGGAGTTTCTGTATGGAAACATAAATACGGCGTCTACACGGCTCAAATGTAGAAAAGTAGGGAAGGAATGACCCTAATTTTAATTGTAAAGAGTTATCTCAACACTTGTCAAAGAGTAACAGTTTTTTTTTTTTTCGGTGTGGGAGAGAAAGTCCAGTCAAGTTTTTCACTGTTTAGACTAACGATAAGCGTTTGTGAGGCCAACATATGACATTTTCTCACTCCTTTTCCTTTGATAAAAACAACAAGCCGAAAGAAAATCATATGATTCATGTGAATTGAAGTTTTGAATTTATAAGCTTGAGCGTCAATCTGAATCAGATTTGTCATTTGAGCCATTAAGATGAGGATGTGTAAACATATAAAAGTCTTTGATGATTACTTGAATTATGATGTTCCTGAAACATTTCCATACATTCAGGGCCATATTTTTTTCTTGATGTTGTTTGTGTCGTCTGTCACCGTGATATTCGTATATTCCTTGAGTTTGTGATAGTTTACCGTATGATTTACTAAAGTAAGATAGTTGACTGTAAATAGACATTTGCCATTTTACATATCACTTTCAACTTCAACAATTTTTTGCCCCGTTAATTTACGCTTGTGGAGCTCTCAAGCTGAAACTAACGTTATTCAGTTTCAATTTTATAGTGTAAATTCAAATGTGTCTCTCTACCTTTTCCCTTTTCCTTTTCCTTCAACTGACTTTTTTGAATTGATGGTTGGAGAACTGAGGACGACTCACTATTGATGTTGTCAAGACTTTTTAAATATTAAATATTCAATTAAACGCGATATATCATGTTTATTCTAGTACCTTCTCCACGACGTAACGTAACACGCTCCAAAATAATCGTATCCAGACACACAAAGACAGACACACTAATATAAATACATGGCCTACACATCATACCCCATTTACAACTTCATAAATGTGTGCAAAGTGTATTTGTATGATATGGTACTATATGCATTTTAGTATGTGTGTGTGTGTCTGTGCAAGTTTTCCGTTTCAGTTTCAGACCAGGGGAAAATGCCTTTGGGAAACGTAAACGTAAATACCGGAAGCTTGACAACTTAATATAGAGAAATACACACACACACACAAGTCCATACTTTCTCAAATCTCACTTGCCAACTGCCGACAAGAACGTTTCTACACTCTACAATACTCTACAAGTTCAAATCATATACAAATGTATCCATAGTATTTTCCACCTCTCGCTCTCTTCGCCTTCTCGAGAATCTTACAATTAACATGTGATATAATAAATGCTGACATGTACGATATTCAGCTGATAATTAAATTATCCAGTTTCTGTCCATTTTGAAAATGATTGTGTAAATATTTTGCTAGACTGTAATGGAATCTTTTGAATCCTTCCACCAGTACCATCAGCTCCTTTCCTCAGCTCCTCTCTCTCTCTCTCTCGCTCTCTTTCACTCTCCTCCACTCTCTCTTGCCACGTCCATGTGTTTGAGTCTTGAATCCACCCGGATTCCCTTTCACTCCTGTTTCAAATACTAATGCAAATTAAAACGAAAAGACGTTTTCCTTTCCTCTGTCTTTGTCCTTCTCTTTCTCTCTCTCGCTCTCGCTATTTTCAACACTGATAATCCAAGCAGAGGAAATTTCAAGGTGTTCATCAGCACAAAGTTGCCTTAATGTGCGTGTGTAGACTTGCGCATTATTTCGTAGTAGTACCTACTTTTGATACGCTTTCACATTAAAATATGGACTTGTCTGAAACTGTGAACTGTGGAGCTCTGGTTGGAATGGGAAACTGAAATCAAGTAGCCATTTAGACACATAATATAAAATATGGTGGGGAGGATATTACATTCATACCTTGTCGCCTTGTGAGCTCACACTACTCCTCACTGCTTTCATATCCAATCTGATACACCTTTTGGGGTTTGTGTTATCAGCATGAGTATATATGTATAATATATGTATGTAGCATGTAGCATGTAGATGTAGAGAGCTAGGAAACGCCTGCGTAGGACTGGTTTTGCATGTGCATGTGTATTTATGTATGATGCGTGGATAGTATGGTGGAAGATAGGGCAATAGGGAAAGGAAACAAGTGCCACTACTACTACTGCTCTCCGGCTTCCAAAATAAAGACAGATATAGAAAAGCACAAAGATAGAGACGGATGTATAGACAGAGAAGGAGAGAGAGCGAGAGAGAGAGAGAGAGAGAGAGGGAAATGTATGGAGGCACACGCAGAGTAGTTGTGTGCTTGTGAGCCATGCGATATGCTCAATGCTCTCCGTTAGTGTGTGTGTGTGTACGAACGAGATCCAGTGGCTTTGACTGTACCTTTCAGTTTGTATCGCAAGCCCGGTGGGGTTGGATGTGACTGTAGCTGTGTGTCCCATGAAAGATTAATTGTTTGAATTCTCGTGCTCCTCTGTTCAATTCGCGTTCACATTACAACAACCCACAAATTTAATACTATATATATATATATACGCCGAGTGAAAAATATATCGAAATATTAGACGAATAAAAAAAAAGGTCTGTGGGACTTTTTCCATTTCGATATCAAAATTCTATTGAGGAAATCAAATTCCGGTCAAAATAATTAATTAAAAAAAAAATAGTCGGACCTGTGATTTCAATTTATATTCCACATATTTACGTTGACGATAGTTGGAAAGATAAATTGGGAATCGTGTTGACAAAGACATCGAAATAAAATTGGTATTAATATTCATGTGAGAGGTGAGAGTGAGCGACGACGAAGAGAAAAACCATCCAGAGTTTAGAGTTCAGTTTGCAAAAGCTACAGACAAAGTTTAAATAGTTTACTCACCATTTTATTGCTTGCTGAAAAGTTTTAAAATAAAATTTGCAGTCGTAAGCGTAATTTGCAAGGTCAACAGTAAGAGATAAAAAGAACGAAGAAATAATAGCCAAGAATACGGATGGGAAAGGAAAGGGAATCAAAATTGAAGCAATTAGTAAGATTTACATTGGACGAGCTCAGCGAGAAAGTCCAGTCAAGTTTCCTCCATTCGTTTTCAATTGGAGTTCATTGAAATTTAAAGTACACCACCGTGGATATTGATATTGATGATTGGAACGAAGTGAGTGAGTGTTGACATTGGCCGGAAGCCTAATCCGTATTTTCCTGCTATTTACCTACATTTGTGTGTGTTAATTAATAAAACAAGTCCACCATATATAGAACTAAAAACCACTATACTGTCCAAACTGTTAAATTGCCATCCACCATTTACCATTTACTATTTACGGTCCGTAAATGAAATTGAATTCCAAACGACAAACCACCAGAACAATTAAAATTATACTTACATTTTGATTTTGGACATGGTTCTTTAATTGAAACTCTTTGTTCAAAGAATTGTGAGCATTTCTTCCCCCATACAGAGAGTTACAATTCCCTATGCACAATACACAAAAAGTGTTGGAATAAAGACTAAACTGTGTGTGTGTTGGAGTTAAGAAAGTGTGGAGTTTGCGTTGGTGTTATGAGATTGACAATCCGGACTATACCGAGGACTTTTGGGGAAAGGATTAATTGCTCTGTATGATGAATGATCTCATCGCTCTTCATCAACCAAGTTTTACTCGAGACTAATTTGTACTCGAGTTTGTTTTCGTGATTGAAAAGATTTCACAGGTGATATCCCTTGGAGTGAGTCTGTGTGTATATGTGTGTGTGTGTTTGTTTGTGAAGAAATTCCGAGAGCAACAATCTCAAATTGAAATTTGCATTGTAGTGTGTAAAACTCGAATTTTGAATTCTGATTTTGAGTGTGAAATTTGAATTTCATATCCACAAAAGTCAGAGTATACCACACGACTTGTTGTCATCATCATCATCAGGAGCCACCTTGTCATCGTCATCTTCATCGTCATCTTCATCCCCGTGTATTCGTTTGTTCATTCGTTCTAATGATAATCATGGTTGTCAGACGGTCGAGTACAAATATGCTAATGAATACCTGTGGACATTAATTTATCCAAGGGAAGAGACGACGGCGGTTGAGAAATTGCGGAGAGCAAGCAGTTCTGACGTTTCATTACTGCCTGCCTACTTCTCCATCCTTATAATCAGTGACCTACTGTGAGGAATTACGAGGGAACCAACCATCTCTCTCTCTCTTTCTCCCCTTCATCTATGTATTACATTCTGCCCAAAGTAATCCATGCAACTAAAGCCCGAAACTATAACTAACTTTAACTTTACTCTCACCTTTCCACGCTTGTACAATATACAAGCAAGAAAAAACTATTCATAAATTATAATCTGCGCATTGTGAATTTTGAGAGGCAAACAATACATAAAAAAAACAAATCTGGACACATCAAATTACCAGTGAATTTCTATGGAACACAAAGAAAAAACCAACCAATTATTGAAGTAACACCACAGATAAAAGATAAAAGATAAAAGAGTAGAGAAAAAAAAATTCAGGCTAATCACCATACTCAAAGAAAAATAATTTTTCAACTTTTTTGTATGAGTCAGTGAGTTTTTGCGTGTGTGTGTGTTTTTTTTGTGTTAACGTAAAGAAAAGCAGAAGAAGAAGGAGGAAAAAAACCTTCTGGTGGATTTGAATAAATTGCATATCTTTGGACGGGATCGACAGAGGAAGAAAAAAAAAAAAGAGAATCTTTCGTCCCTTTTTGTTGCATTGTTTGTGTTGACTTGGGATTGTGTGTGCTTGTGAGTGAGTTGGAAAAGTGTGTGTTGGTGTATGTTCAAGTGTGTATGTGTATGTGTATTTGATTGTGTGATACATGGATTTGAGCAGTGAACTGTGCTTACACAATTCATATTTCATTCATAAATTATAATCTTGTGACTCATTTGATCTGTCAGTCAACGAAGGAAGGAGAGAAAGAGTATCATAATGGAGAAACGACTACTCATATAAAAAAGATCCCCCTTCTTCAACTTGATCCACCCGGATGCTCCAAACCTTCTTCATATATTTTTTTCATCCTCGTCCTCTTCGTCTCCTCCGTCTTCGTCTTCGTCATCTTCATCCTTTTTCACAAGAGACGAAAAGCATCAAGTAAAAAGTTTTGCTTAACAAAGAACCAGACAGGCGGAACAAACGAAAGAAGAAAGATTAAGCTTAACATTCACCTTCGCCTCACTTTCCTTCATACTTCAAAAGAGAAGAGGCTCCCAACTTTCCACGAACAACGAACGTACACAAACTCACAGAGGTTTTTTTTTTTTGCGCAAACAAAATACATGGCCAACGTTTGAATTTACTCATTAGTAAATTAGGAAATTACTAAATTTTGTGTGCAGTGTGCAAGCGTGATGTGATGTGAAAAACCCTTGATAATTTTGAAAAAAAACTGAGGAATTTCTAAGGGAAAACTTTCCATTTAAATATGAGAGTGAAACGTAAAATAGAAGGAAGGGGAACTGCATAGTTTTTCTTCATAGTTATTCACTTTGGACTCTGTCGAGTGTTGGGCTTAGGATAGTTCCCAAAGTCCTTCGTGGACACAGCTGGAGGAAATTGAAAAAAACACGGCCCTGTCAAACAAGAGAATGAAAATTTCAATTCAGATTCACAGTTGAGAGACAGAAAAAATAGAAAGAGACAGAATGGATGGGGAAGGGTTAAGACAAAGTCCAGAAATGATGCAGGGTGGAAACTGTGGACTTGTCTGTCCTTAGTCAATATAATTTTCACATGACCTATCGCAATTGCAATTTGTTCTTGGTGTGTTCGGAAAGCTGTCCAAGTTTGTTTTTTCTATATGTGTGTATGTGTGTAAGTTTGGATGTTAGGATGTGAGAGTGTGTCCTCTCCGCACATGTGAGCGACAACTATGAAGATAACAAAGACTGTTCAACTTCTCACGAGCCATCCCTTCCTTTTACTTATGGGCCTTATGTACCACAAACTCAAATCTCTCTCTGTCTAGTCTAGTGGAGACACGCACGACAGAGAGAGCTGTCAGTTTGTAGTCGAAAATTGGTCCACTTTCCCACAAGAAACTCGGACAAACCCTCCTCTTCTCCCCCCTCGCCAGAAAAACAACCAGGATTTACAGTGCTTGTGTGTACATACACTCACAATTTCCAAATTCCCATTTGATTTTTTTACATGTAACACATTCTCAACATAAGGGGAAAAAAATACTTTTACCGTGAGATTTCAATAGAAGAATGAAAAAATCTGGAATTTCTTTAAAAAATAAAAAAAAGGCTTAAAAAAAAGTCTGTATGAAAATTCCTTGAAAAGTGGCTGTGAAAAAAAGTCAACGTGCAAAGGAGACGACAGCAGTGGAACACAATACAAGAAAGAAAAAAACCTCTCTTTTTTTGCAATCTTTTGAAGAGGAGACCGAGAGAGTCAGAGAGTACAATGTCACTCGGTGAATTTCATCACCCAGACCAACGTCAAAGCAAAAGCCAAAACCCAAAGCTAAACCAAGACAGAGACGACAGAGACCGGACACCATCGCATCGTCGTCTTCTTCTTCTTCGTCGTCTTGGACGTCTTCACGATTTTCCTTCCTCCTCCTCCTCTTCGTGCTCTCTCAGTTCCGACCACAACTCCCCGCGGACAGTGAACAGTGAATGTGGACGTGGAGATGTGAGAGTGTTCCATAGTCATAGTAAAAAAAAAAATAATAATAATGTGGCTGTTTCTTGGGCAGCAGGAGAAAAAGGAAAGGAGCTGACAACGTCAAATGGTGAAAAACCTAATCGGACTAACTCAATTTCAATCAGAATGATGAAGACGAAGCCAAAGTGGTTCGTGTCTTTTGTGTGGATTTGTATTTGTGTTGGATTAGGGATCAATCCCTCCTATGGTCAAGGTAAACTTTTTTTTTTTACATCTATTCTGTCATTCACTAAGCTCCTTATGTCTCGTCCTCGTCTTCTTCTTCTTTTTTTGCAAATTCACCTCTTTTGTACCCACTCCCAACCGGACTCACTACACAACGACACAACTACATACAACCGAGCTTAGTTCCATTCCGAGTTCTAGCTTGGACTGGAAAACTGGATGTGAATGTGTGCGGTGGCTTATCTTGAGTATTCATATTCTGTACTTCACTCATGTGTCTGTCTCTGTATCGTATGTGTTTGTGTACATGAAAAAGGAAAAATTGTACTCGAGTCTGCACAAAAAACATACATATTGCATAGGATTCATGCGTACGTGGACAGAAAAGGCAATAGACGAACGACGATCCATAATGTAGAAAGTTGGATATTCTAATTTGGAATTTTATATTGATCTGTGTACATATTTTATAAGGACAAATACAAAAGGCTTTGTGAGTATATTTGTGTGTATGTGTGTGTGAGTGTGTGGCGAGTAGAAGGAAAAGGTGAAAGAGAACCCAAAGCAGAGCCACAACTCGACCACATTAATAATACAAAAGATGCTGTTCGAGGAAAAACACGGTCTGTCTATATGTACAGATATTGTAGTTGTGCACTTGTGTACATAAGTGGATACATCTCCGTATTAATGAGCATAGTTAAGAGCTCAGGTGAAAAATTAAGAATGTACGAGGGGAAAGGAAAAGGACAAGAGCTGCTCTACATTGTGTGTAGTGTAGTGTAGACTATAGATAAATAACCCAGTTTTTTTTGTCTTCTCCTTTCTCTTGCAAGAGCTCACTTGTACATTATTTAGTTTAATTCTTTTGTCCCAGAGGAAACGTATGCCCAAATATTTAATGCATACGTAAAAAGTCCACTGATCCACTCCCCTCTTTCTCTCTCTCTCTCTGGTAAAGGGATACGTTATAATTTCTTGGCATGCCTCAGTACGAACATGTGACTGCATTTGTCCAAGAAACGACAACGAAACAACACACAACACACACGTTTTCCGAATTTTGATTGTACAGACTGTACTTTGCAAAAATTATCTCACACGATTTGCCCAGCTGTGGAAGGCAATACATATTATTGGGATTGTGGTCAAATCAAATATTTTTGGGTAGAAAACAACTACGTGCTTCCCACGGACAGTCACAATGCCGTGTGTGTGGTCACATGTTTCTCTGTATGTTGTTGTCCAGATTGTTTTTCTGCCTTGTTCATATCCCTATAATTATTGATACACGAGATTTTTTTTTCGATTTCCCATTTTCCCAATTTTTCTAAATTCTAGGAGGACGGTGTTTGTTGGTCCGTCTTTTGTTTACGTGTTCGATTGAGATTGTTTGGCTGAAATCTGTGATGGTTTCATATTGTCTGTTTTATGGTTACTGTATGAAATATTCATTTATTAACTATTGACTAAGAATTGTCAAACTGTGGAGAGAGAGAGAGAGAGAGAGAGAGAGAGAGAGAGGAACTCACCTTCAAGTCGTTCGACTCGGTGCTCGTTTCATAGGTTGTCCTCGTCGTTATTCGTTGCATTTCACATTCCACCGCATTGAGCACGCACACACATACCCAAACACATTCACAGACACACAATCCAAACAGAAAATTGTCTTTTTGGTTTTCCGTGGTCGGAAATTTGCATGTCCAAAAGGATTTTCTCCTGCTTCTTAAATAATACGGGTTTATTCTCCTCGTTTCATGGAAAATTGAGCGGCAATGGAGAGAGAGAGAGAGAGAAAGAGAGAAAGAGTTGGGAATGGTAAAGAGAGACCGAGAAATGGGGAAAGAGAAGAGAGAATAGAGTGAGAGAGAGAGAGAAATGGGAAAGACAAAAGAACCGATACCTGCCTGCACGCTCATGTTTGTATACAAAGCATTCAAGCACAACATTATAACAAAAGCCAAATGAAATGGGGAAACTGCAGAATTTCCTCGTGGCTCGAAACTAGAACTGCCATCGGCACCCTTATTCCTTGTTTCTTGTTCGGTCCTCGGTTTGGTTGGTATTATCAGATTAAAACATATTGGCTCCTTCACCCAACATCTACATACACATGACGAATGCAAATGTGTTACACGTTAAGCTTCATAACTCCCCATTTTAATTTTGATGTAGACAACCTCATGTAATTATTTAATTTCGGAATAAAATAAAACTTCCTTTAGTCAAGAACTTTTTAAGAGCTGGACTTGAAATAGAATGAAATAAAGACTTTAATGGATAATCCAGTGTAGGATTTTTAGAATGCTTACATAATGTTCTGGATTTTATTACGAGAGATTGGTGATGAAAATTCTAATTCTAATAGGAAGGCTAATGATGAGGATTATAATTACGATTACGACTATGATTATGATAATTAGGAGAAATTGAAAGAAATGTGATTGTGACGGCATTGCGCGGAAGTCTGCCTGCTGTATTTTATTTTGATTTGTCTAGCATTTGAAATGGCAATGGGAAAAGTTTGCGAGCAATTTTATTTATTTACACCACACAAAAGCACAATTCTCATTCTCCAGTTGTCTGCAGTCTCTCCAGTTTCTCTTTTCCCTCCTCTTCCTCGTCTTTCTCTTGCCCTCGTTCTCGTAACAGTTCTAATTGTGTTGCATTGTGGATTGTGGGTCGGGAGGAAACGATTCTCAATCTCTGGAATATATATGTATACGTATAAAATATATTCCTGTGACCAAGTCCCATTCCGTCTTTATTAGGTGATGAGGGCATTCAGTTGAGTTGACGGGAGAGTGAAAGGGTGCAGTGCAGTGGAAAAGTTGTCGTTCTCGTTTGTTTCGGGAGCTCCATCGCAATTGCCATCACCATCACCATCGTCGTTAATTGCACAACTGAGGGAAAAGTAAGTGGCAGCTACGAGGACAGAGCAGCATCATTTGATTCCAATTGTTCCACAGCAGTTATTTATGGCCTTGTCATCCCAGTGGCTTCCACTACTATCCTATTTTCTTCATCCTGTCACACTCTCACTGTGTGTACACTACTCACCCAAATATTAAATCGAGGAAAATGTACGAATGTAAGTACAAATGTACGAGAGACAATTCAAGCCACAGTGAATGCTAACAAGTTTCATATTGCCAATCAAGCAAAGAGCCAATTCCCGGTATATATTTCTCAACTGCACAGGCCAAAAAGAAAAACAAGCTTGTCTTATGGAATTTCCAAAAAAAAAATCGGCGTTCTTCATTTAACATTTAGCATGTAGAAAAAGAGGAAAAACCTTCCCTCCTTTGAAGAAAGTAGACGCGATGCGGAGTTTCCCGTCAATGTGTTACGATTAGTAATAACAATAACTGTACATGGATTAAAAAGAGTTCCCGGGAGTTTTACAGGGAATAGTTAATGTTGATGCGTATGCCAGTATGCCTTATAGAAGGTTAGTGTTGTGGTGACTATAGTTTTTTTTTCATACTCTCTTCCTCAAATATCGTTGTGTTATTTGTGTATTCAAGAAAATTCCATACTTTGTGCTTTGGCATTATCACATTCTTTACTGTTTACTCACAAGCTTTATTCACTCCCCAAACGGATATTTCAGTACTGCTGAGCGGATGTATCAGTTGATCCTCCCTAAATATTAGCCATGTTGAATCCAGACTTGAAAGTCTAAGACTGAGAGAATCTAGTGGGAGCTCAAGCTTCCAGCTTAGGACTATGAGAATGAGAATAAATTTTACCTTTTTCCTTCCTTCCCGCTATCTCTCTCTCTCTCTCCCATTCCTTCAAGGTTCACGTTCATGTTCACTCTGTAAAATGGTAAAATAGTAAAATTTAGAATGTAGACGTTTTCCCCGTGTTTTACCGCTACTCTACTACCGTTCCCATCACCATCATCATATTTTTTTGTCTGGGGTTGAGACGAAAACTGAAAGCTGAAGCCCACGCCAAAGAGAAGACTAACTGAGAGAGAAAGGGGATAAAAATTACGTTTATAATGATTCACATGGGTTCTCTAAGCATTATGATAAGAAGGAAGTAGGGGCTCCGAAATTTCCCCATATTTCCCTCGGGATGCTGGGACTCTCTCCTTTTCTCTCTCTCCCTTTCTCGCTCTTCTACTCTCCTCCTGCTCTCTCTCTCTCGTTCTCTCCTGCTCTCTCTGTACTCTCTGACTCTTGTGAACTCAATGAATTGTCTGTCTGTCCCTCTATCTCAATTCCCTTCTTCTATTTCGGCTTCTCTCTCTTTCTTTCTCTCACTGTCTCCACTATGTAAAGTATAAACTATATATATATGTGATATGACTTGTGCGTATTTCCCCACCCCCCATTTCCCACAAATCTACCTCCAACATATATGTAGCATGTTAACTGAGGCCAAAGCTACAGGGAAAACTTGATCGTGCTTCCACACAAAAGAAAGTTTATGGACCCCCTCTCTATTTCCTATCGTTATCCTCACATACAGATATAGATACAAACCCTTCACTCGCACGCTCTCTCTCCCTGATACTTCCCCGGATAAATTCTGTGTGTATACAGATGATAACCATTATTGTTACGTTTACTTGTGCATCCTCATTCCTTCTCTCTCTCTCTCTCTATCTGACTTTGATCTCCCACATCATTGAGAAGACCGAATGAGAGCAGCGACTTTTGGAGAATTGAGAATGAAAATATCGTACATTGATATTGAGAGGAAGAAAGCTATAGTCGCCCAAAACATGAAATATCGTACTTACTTACGTACAAATTTTGTTCGGTGTATTTACAAAATAGGGAAAATAGCACATAAAGATAAATAAGATAAAGAGCCAAGGCCAATGTCTCTCGTGCCTGGAAACATTTGGAATGCAAAACTATTGTCATGTCAATGATGGATGTTGGAGTTTGATGATGATTATGATTATGATGATTATGATTATGATGGTCGGGCATTGTAAAACAAAAAATATAGCTTCTTGCATGTGCACTGCCCGTTCCTATTTTCAACTGAAAACTTTTTCCTTTATTTGTATTTGGTATTTGTGTATAAGATGGAAGAGTTACGGTTACGGATATACATCACCATGTGTATAACTGTATACTGAAGAGTTGAGTGTCTACATGTTCAAGATAAAAAAACATGACCTGGGATGGTGCACAAAGGCACGTCGTCCGTTCCTGCATGTGCTGTACCATTCTGTTGAGGTTTTTGGTTGTTAGTTGTATACTTGTATGCGCCACTTTTATGTAATGTAACAGTAACCTTGCTCAAATTAAGCTCAACTCTTAAGTGAAGAAAGTTTTTTTTTCGGGGGGGGGGGGGAGAAAAGAGAAAAAGTGTGGGCTGCAATTTGAGAGTTGCAGTTAACTGTCAAAGATGTATCTGTACTATTCTGTACCATACTTTTTTTATCCGTAATCGGTATTGCCTTTGTTACGGTGGGTTTTTTTTACTTAACTTTTAGTGTTACAAGTCTCAACTTGAACCTCAAGTTTTGTTTGTAGTGGTACAAGTTTTCCTACTAATTTTAAATTAGTAATTTATCATCATTATGGAAACATGGCAGAGGAAAATGGTGCAACTTGGGATCGAGTGACCGAGGGGAAATTGTTTCATTTGCAAGCAGTGAGAATGAAATTCCAGGGGATATTTTTTATTTTTGTTTGGTTTTGAGAAAGGAGAGGGATTTTGTCGCATTTTAGATTTAGTCATCGAAGAAAATGATGGTGTTTTATTTATTTTGGGTGGGTGAAGATTTGTGTACAAATAAATAGGAAATCCTCGGAAAACAACATCAATAGGAGTAAAAAAGGCAATATAAGTTACAATGTCAATGGCAAGAATTGCGTGTGCCCACGGCATCAGCATCGGCATCAGCATCAGCATGGGCTTCAACTCGAGTTATAAATTCCATGCAGTGTCACCGGTTGAGAGTCGACATGTGGAAAGTTTGAAGTTCCAAGTGTTTCAAACTCGTAAAAAAATTCAACACATTTCCTTCTCCCTCCTTTTCTTTCTCTTCTCTCTCCTCTTCATCCCCTTTTTCTTGGTCCGTTGGAAAGCCGTAAAAATTATTCTTTTTGATTTTTCAAGTGCGAGGAAAGATTCGATTTGGCATTTGATTTTCAAACTCAAACTTTTCTCCTTGGGGTTTTCAATCCTCAATTCTCGTCCGTCAGTTGAAGTTCAAGTAAAAATTCTTATATTTCCCCCTCTTCTTCTTCCCCTGACTTTTACTGTACTTGTACATTCAGTCTCGCTCGAGTCTCCAGTGTCAGGTTTCAACTTCTATCTGTATTCGACACAATACAGAGTCGAATGTCTTTATACACGATATTCTAGAGTCTCAATTTTTTTTTTAAAAAAAACGAAGAATCAAACCAGAGGCGTTGAAAATGTACGTAACTTTGTAGGGTGTTTTTTTGTCCTTCTTACTGGCCAGAGTGAATAGTATAACTTCCTCTAGCATTATCTCTATTATGAGGACTCTTCCTCCACTGCATTCCGCATATTTGATTCGAATTTGTCCTTTTACTTTCACTTCCCAACTTTCTTGAACAAGCAGGAGAAAGTTGAGATTTTTTTACTGTTCTCTCTTTCTTTCTCTTTCTCTTTCTCTCTCTCTCTCTCTCTCTAGAATTGGCCTACAGTTTGAATTTGAAATTTGAACTGTCGTATTAAAGCAATAACTCTGGAGTAATGTGAGGATTACAAAATAATATTTTTTTTGAGAGTTCTATCATTTTCCACACACTCTTTATACTAAATCTTAAGCTCCATGATATATATTTTTGTCCTATTTCAAATTTCAAGACATTTCAAGAGATTTGACACGACACTGAAAAGCACCTATGAAAATTCCAAACAAGGATTTTATGAACTTCAAGTTTCTTCTTTTAGTTTCCCTCAGGGTTGTGCAATGTCCGGACATCCAAAATGGATATCCAATGTTCGGACACCCAATTTTTTAAAAAAATCCAGAAATAGGTTCAGTTTGCCCATACGCAAACAAAAAAAGGAAAATATACGTTATCGCATTTTAATCCTTTCTTAGAAATGCTTTAAGCTGTAAGCTGGAGGTGGTCAACCCGAAAATACTTGACAAAATCAGAGAATTTGTCCCTTTTCTAAAAATTCCCAAATAAGTGTCCGAACATTGTCCGGGCATGTCCATGGCCCAACCCTGGTTTCCCTTCAAACTCCAAACTGCCAACCGGTGTGACGATGGAATGGCTACGGCTACACTTAAAAGAGATGAAAGGTATGCCAACAGTACATAAAAGAAACGCAACAGTCACCGTCGTGGACCAGCATCTGTTTTACACTAAAAAAATTGTTATGGCTCCATAAGTCCAAGTTTTTTTTCTTTTAGCTGATATTGTTGGGGAACAAACGGAATATTTCCGAGCTCCCAATGATTCCAGCAGCCATAAATATAAAAATAAAATTGGGAAATAAAACATATAGTCAACGTAAAAACAAAATCCCCATTTCTCCATGTACGTATAGATACATCGCAATGAAATGATGTTTTACACACATGAACTTTTAACGCTCGCTCTATCTTTTCCAGGAAAACACAAGTTATGCACGTTCCGTCGTCTCTAGTAGTAATAATAATAGTAAGTTTCATCAAAAATTTGCAAGTTTGGTTCAAGAAAAAGAGTTGTGAGAGAGTTTGATGTATGGTTTTATGCTATGCTTCGATTGAGATTGGGATGATGGCAATTGGTATATTGGCAATGGTTTCATGTACACAGTATAAATTTTTTTTTTTGGTAGAGACTCCTCAGTGACTCTTGATACATGGGCTATGAGCAATCTACCGTGGAAAAATAACGGTTGTATATAGTGAAAGGCAGAAAGAAGATCGAGTGAGAGGGAAAGATAGAGTGAGAGGAGGAAATTCAAGTTAAACTTGATTTTATGGGTTTGCCATCTCGGCATCCGAATTGATCTTGGACTTTCTTCACAACTGACTACTGATTACTACCAATATAAGGGAAAACGTCAAGTTAAAAAAAAGTATAGGTAATATGTACATGGGGACGGCACATGAGAGAAAGATGAGTTACAACCTCTGATAAATAATTTTTTTCCCAAGGTACTTAACAATGCCTCTGAATAGTTTTCTGCTGTGTGTACTTATACATCTTATGTGTGTGCGAGTGTGCGAGTGTCCGACAAAGCTGGATATTCATCAGGCTCTCCGTGCAGAGTCGTCGATAGAGACTGCACTGTACAGAGTCGGTGTCTATATCTACTGGAGGAGCGCGAAAGTCCTGAAACTCTCTTGGATGAGTCCCTTACTTTTTTTTATGTAAAAGGATAGTAATAAATAAACGGTTTGGTTTTACGACCCATGAAGAATTCATTGGTGAAAGATGAGCTATGAGCTTGTCCATGTATTCTTTATTTATGCTGGACTGCGGGTACATGTGTGTAACGTGTGTGTGTGTGTGTATTTGGTAGTTGGATTGTAATACAGACATCTGTATAAACCATACACAAACATTTCTCACATAATTTGACTAGATATCTCATATAATATGCAATACAGCAGTTCAATATCTTGAACTCTACATACTGATATTAAAGCACAGGGAAATTTACGTTATGTTACGTTCAAACTCCTTAAACAAATTTTTATTCGCTATGAAATAAGAAGATGAAGGGAAGAAAGTAGCTCAGGATAAAATATACAACGGGAGCTTAGTAGATTTAATCAGTTTTATGACGACAATTTGAAATCACTTTATTTGATTTTCCCTCTCTCTCTCTCTCTTATTACCCGTTTTTCCTGACTTTGGTTTGTATTTCAAGCATGAGAGATATATGCATATAATTTTCATTTTAATGTTCAAAATTTGTAAAGGTTTCATCTTTCAACTCAGAATCGCAAAACCATATTAAAACCAACATTTTTTCCCCTCGCGAGGTTATTGGAAATTGAAACATTACATATTATATTGCTATCATGATCGTCCATCGCATTTGTGATATTTTTGGCACATATCTGGAGAAAATGGTATAAAATATGGAGTAAAAAACTGTGTAAAATGTAGAAAGTCGGAGTAAAAAAGTTATTTGCAATTTACGTTTTGAGTATATATCGTACTTTTGAGTTTGTACATACAAGAACATTTTTTTCTTTTGAATGATGTGATGAAAAACTGATGAAAAAATTGAACTGAACAATTCACACAACTCGGGAAATGTACCTTGTTGGGCGTTCAGCTGTGTCCAAACAATTAATGACTTGAACATTCAAACATGACTAACTATCCAGAAATCGATCAGATGTATAATTTGAAGTGAGCGAGTGTCCTTTTGCTCGCTCTTTCTCTCGCTCATTCTCCTTTTCTCTGTTCATTTATTTAGCTGATGAAAATAAATTAACTACTGCTGCTTTTTGTTAATTTATTGATGTTATGTTTTATGACTTTCTCCGAGCATTATGATGATTGCACGAAATGAAAAATGAACAAAAGAGAGAACGAGAACGAAAGAACGAGAGAGAGAGAGAGAGAGAAAGAGGCGCATGGAAATATTCAAAAAGGAACATACTGGCACGGTTTTATTCCGAGCGTACACACATATAGATAGGTACATATACTATCTGTGTACTGATATAGTGAGTCTGGAAGTAGTAATAAACTGTCTTACATATAAATAGGATTCGCATAATAGAATCCTGTATCCGACTCCCATGAACCGCTTGTAAATCATACAACGTTAACACGTCAAGCTTGAAATTAAAATTTACAAAAGGCATTGGCGCATTGGGATGGCAAAAAAAAATTGCGAGTCTTGCATATTACATTTTACTTTTTACAGCAGCATTTGTTTTCAGAGCATAAAGCAGTGTAGCCTCTGCAAAGGATTTTTTTTTCTTCTCTTCCTGTAGATTGTAGATTGCAAATTAAATTTAAACCCAATTCTAAATTCTGACGGCATTGGACTTCACAAGTAGACATAACCCATCTCAACATTTTGTAGAACGCAGGGGGATTCCCACTCCCACTATATATACTACTATTTCTATTGCCGCTTGCCGTATAGTTATAAAAAATTCAAATCATTGATTACAAATGGCCGAGGAGCATTCCATTTTTAGTACTATCACATTATAAAATTGCACAGACTGAGGAGACTGAACACAAAATTGCATTGCATTTATTGTCCCTTTGCAATTTCGTACTAAGCGGGGAAATATAGTAATTGTCCAGTGGGAGTGTGGGACTATAATAACAAAGAATGGGGGGGAAATGAGCCTCTTTGTGCTGACAATCATGGGGTAAAGTGAGTGAGAATGAGGTGACTGCATTCAAATTCAAATTCAAGCTAATACGTTCAAATTGTTATTATTGATATGGTCGTTGTTAACCATCTGTATATATTTAGCTCCGCGTAACTACGGCTCTCATGCTGAACGTTCACATTAGCAAATAGGTGGGAATTATCATAAAATTGAAACATGTGTTCATAGTTCTCACCGCTCCTGTTCTCCCACTCGTCACGAATATGTCCCTCCTGATATATATAAATATGTACGAAATTTTCAACACGGAAAAAAGGGTGAAAATGAGAGAGAGAGGGCTGCCATGAAAAGTAAAAGTAAAAGTATAAAAATTCCTCATATGTTCGTGGTGTAGACTAAAGTCTACAGACTAAACACGAGGAAAGTGTACACATCAGTATCAACTTGAAATTGAACAACTTCAAGTTGAAATTTGAAATTGTGTTCTCCCCAATTGTGTGTGTGTGTGTCTCGGTGTGTTGAGTGTAGATAGTGGATAGTTTGCATAAGGGTGAAAATATGTTTGATTTGATAGAATCTGGGTATGTTCATGGGAGTTGATGCATTATTAACGTAGTCCCCGCACAAAAAGCCCACAGTATGCTGGAAGTTACGAGTTACTAATTACGATACGAAAGGAAAGAAACGGAGTGCATACACTCACAGCTCCAAAACTCTAGCAGTTTCCTAGTCCTAGTTATAACTTGAACTCTCTCTCTTTCTCTCTCTCTCTCTCTCTTTAGTTTTCCAGAGCTCCTCGAGGAAAATGATGGAGAAAAAAGGGGGAGCACTTAAATATATTGAATGGGATCCACACGCTTATGATGACTCAGTAAAATACGATTTGATGAACTTCATACACGCGATGGCATAAAAAAGTGAAAATTAGGAGAGTGCAACACATCCAATTCACAATTCACAATCGAGTCTCAAAATCATCAGTAGGCGACCATCAAAATACACACACACACATATACACACATAATGTATGTACACATATAGACGAATTTCCATCCCAAGTCTAGTCCACACTTGATATTTATCTCACCTCTTTACTTTCCTTTCCTCTTCCTCTTCCTCTTCCTCCGCATTTCACATTCACATGTACTTTTTTGGAACGTCTATCCCGCTTTTCATTATCTCCTTCACCTCCAACAAGGACAGACTGTGTACCGTGCTCATGCAGGAAAGGAAGGTTTGTACACTTACTTTGTCCTGTTTGTACACTCCGTACATACATACATACAGATTTACTCCAAGCCATTGTGTAGTTGTACCTATAGTTATAGTTATAGTGGTTTACTATAGAGAGACTTGTCCGTAGTATCCGTATCGGTCCATGTGTACATGTGTGTGTATACATATGTCTTCATGGGTAAACATAAATGGAGTAAAAACAAACAAAAGCTATCATGAAATGTACGATGCTTGTACTAAACGAGAGTCAACTCAGCAGTCAGTACGATGAGTAAATTTTTAGTCAAGTATATAAACAATTGCAAAGCTGCTACTGCTGCTGCTACTGCTGCTGCTGCTGGTGGATGTTGCGTTTTCTGCAAGGCTGTACAGTGTACAGACAGATACTTGGTTGTTCAACAACAGGAACAAGAAACCTACAAAGTGTGTGTGTTTGTGTACATATTTGATATTCGTGAATGTGATGAAAAACGTCAATACAGATATTTAGAAAATGAGGGAATTTTCTTCGTAGTGCATTTCATTTGAGGCCAGACGAAGCTCTTTACTTGACACTGTCGAGTGTACGTAAACAGAGACTACACCTGTAATTGTAATCCCGGAACGAAGGAAAACCAATAGAAAAAAGACAAACGCACTGTACATGTACCACTGTACATTTTTCTACATCATGGAAAAGTCAACATACATAATATAACATATAACTTGATGAAAAATTTGTTTGCAGTTGTTGTCGACTTGGTTGTTATTATTGTATGGTACACCTAACGACGAGGACGAAATTAAATACTACCAACCAACCATGTGAACACATAATTTGGAAATGGCTACATGGGAAATTCAATTAAAAATCCATGACAAAGTCACGTCATGGATTCACAGAGTGAGAGAGGGAAACATGCGCGGAAAAAACATGTTTATCGACTCGATAATTTGATTATTGCATTTGTATTGCAATTCTTTAGCACCCTTGTCCCACGTCAGTGAGTGACAATGTCGGAATTTGGTTCACATTAGGGCTGACAAGGAAAGTCAAGCCAAAACTGATAAGAATGAGAAAAAATATATCCGCATGCAAGTGAATTCCAGGACGGACAATTTAATCGTACCTTTGGTTTAAATAGGTTTTTTTATTTGCACAGTTGTTTGGTTCTCGGGTTTTCACCTTGGCAAAAAGTTTTCAAACATTCAGAAATCTAGAATAACGAAACCAAAGAGAACATACTCGAGAAGGAGAGGGGAGAGAGAAGTGGTTTTCCACTACTTTATTTCATTCATTCCTTCTGTTCTTTACACTCTGCCGGCCTTCTCTCATTCCTCAATGAGAGTGATATGGGAAAAGCAGAGGATTTCTGTCGGGATTGTTTTCGCATCCCATTCATATTGTCTGCTCATTAAATAAATGCCAAATAATAAAGTTTGTCTTGATGCAAATGGAATACATGGAAACTGACAGTCATTGCCGGCTGTACTAACACGAGTATATTTGTCTTGGTTTCAAAAGTAAATATATAACGAGCCATGTTCCATATATAAATAAATACAACACGGGCGAGAGATAGAAAGAGAGGAAGAGAGAGAGAGAGTTTCCATCAAATACACACCCTACGTTTTTTATTATAATAAGTAACTCAACTCAAGTTGAAGTGATTGAACAATTGTGGTTTAGTTGCTGTAGAGAGAGAGAGAAAGAGAGAGCGAGAGAGTTCTCTCGGTGTAAATCCCTAGGACAGAGACAAAACTCTCTGATACTCTCATTTGGTCCTGTGAACTCATGAAGTTTTCGCTCTCTATCTCTTTCTACGTCTACATTCTACATTCTACATGGACTATGGACAAGTTACAAGTACGAGTATGTACAAGAGAGAGAGAGAGAGAGAGAGAGAAAGAGAGAGAGAAAGAGGCCGAGAACAAGCACATGCGAGTGCAATACAGTTAACACAGAAAAACTTTATTTCTCTCCGGGCTCCCAGCCGCAGCAACTTGAAATGCTCCCACTTCAACTTCAACTACACTTGAGTTCTTGTTCTTAGAGGTCCCACAGAAAAAACCTCAACGGAGCCCATTTCCCATCTCGACGCACAAACTTCCCCTTCTATTCTACACAGTTTAACTATTAAAAGCAGAAGCAGCAGAAGCATTTCACTCTGCTCTCTCCAGATCCACAACCCGCGTACGTAAAACTTACACTTCATGTATCCATTCATGCTGAAAACTACAGAAACACACACAGACACACGACAGCATTCACCCGGATTTCATCTAGTATCACGTATCAATAACCAACATAATGAGAATAATGACGATACACACATAAATGTAAATACCGAATACGTACACAACACAAGATAACTGACACGAATTAATTGAAGCATGTGTACAGTAAGTACAGTTGTACACACTCGGATTTCTATATTTATCGTAATTTTTACATTTAGCAAAGTATCTTGATTTAAAATTTGGGTCTTTTATCTAATCTCATAACATGTCATCACACTATCTATCGCATCATTCGGTGGGCAGAATAAAGGAGTAGAAAGAAATTCAGGAGTTGAGCTTCGTATTTCTTTTCTATGGAAAACGTGTGAGAGTGATTTGGTGAGGTTGAAGGCGGGCATTGAGCTGTAAAACACTCGACAGATCCTAATACTTATTGCTAGTAATAGGAATAGCAAAAGCAATACCAGTTGCCTGGTTTTGATGATATAAGGTACAAGTTGGAAGAAACTCCCTTGTAGTCAGAGCACTTCTTGCTCTTCTTGCTCGTTGCAAACCGCTAACTAACTTGCTAAGTAGATGTTCTGTTTAGTACGTTCCACACTCACCAATCAAGAGTTCACGAGATCTCCCATTTTCTTCGTCCACATCATCATCATCATATCCATATTCATAACTTGAACACCCACTCCCTTCTTCACACATACGATACATCCCAGCAGTCGCTGTTGTTGTTGTTTGTGGGTCGTTACGAAACATTCATCGTCGGTGAAGAGCTGGAAGGGTGTCTTCACACTTCTCTCCTTACTTTACTTCACTTTACTTTACTCCTCTCATTCCCTTCTTCATCTTCATCTTACTTTGAATTCTGAATCCAAACTTCATAATACGATAATGGTCGTCTTCTTCTTTCTGCTCATATCGTGATAATATGATGACGATACTCAAGATGATAATGATGATGATGGTGAAAGTATATGAGGCGACAGCATTCTCACTTGCAAAGTACAGATATTTACATATCCAAACATAATGCATTCACTCCCTACATTAACTGGAGTCATCAAGTCTTCCTAAGAAATCCAACAGACTGATTGAGAATACGAATGAGGGTATTTCCCTCCTTACTCCTCATTGTCATCGTCATAAACCGTAAACCGTAATACATACACACATAATATGAGCAAGATGGATGTAAAACTAAATGCTTTGTACTTTGCAGTTTGCACATCCATATTTACACACACACACACACACAGACTAAAAAAAAATTCCCCAATGAGAAATGCCCAAGAAAGATGTCACAGGGAAAGAGCATTTGATTATAATCTTGTTATGATGAGCTATAAAACCATATTTTTGTGTATCGATAAATGTATACAGGAATTAATGTAGATTGAACTCATTTAATGCTGTGTAAATGGGGAATTGTATCGATAAAAAATGACATTGGAGGGCAATGGAAAAGACAAATTATGTTTCCTTTTTTTTCAAAGTGTTCAGTCAAAATTCCAATCAATATGCTTGTAATTTGCACTTGCTATCTGTAAATGCTGAGGAATAATAATCAGCCCCCCTGGAAGTCCCGCAATTCTAAAGAAGTCTACATGTGTGTAGAATTTATCAGTGTGCCTCCTGTCTCATTTCTCAATTTCCAGCTCTAGATATTTGAATTCTGGAGAATTTCTCTCACCTTCTATATAGCTGTGCATTTTGTTCCTGCAGTTTGTAAAGATGTTCATCTAGTAGTTGTCTTGGTTGAACAGGAAAGTATGGAACATGGTGCTTTGGCACGAAATGTTCAAAAACCAAAGGCTAAGTAGAGAGAGAGAGAGAGAGAGAGAGAGCTGAAAGCTACAAGCATTTTCTTTCTATCTGTATACAAACACACGAGAATCCTTTAATTTATATGACTTACCCACGCTCACAGCCATTACAATCAACGTCAAGTCATCGACTCGAAGGGAGTGTCTTGGAATTGCAATGTTAATAGCTGAGTGTACTTGCCTTGGCAATAGAAGCCATATACACGAAGAGACGGAGAGAACCCGTACAAAATACTATATGAAACTTAAAACAAAGAGAAAGAAAGAAAGAAAGAAAGAGAGAGAACAAAAACAATCACAAAACGAATTCAGTCATAAGAAACAACAACTAAAAACCACACTAAAACAATCCAAGTTTGTATATTATTTTAATTGAATAGTGCAAAAATGAATGTTCAGAGTCGCCAACGTGTCAACACTCCAAACTTGTACATTGTACATTTGTATTTTATATTTTGTATTGCGACCCTCGGAATTGTTCATGGGTTCATAATGACAAAGAAATAGGAGAGAAAAAACAAATGAGGGAACGAACAAGGAAGTGATGGAACAAAATATGAGTTTTCCTCTGAGTTATTGTAATCCAAAATCCAACAGAACCAACCCAGGACTGTAAAACTGGAAGATCCTTCTCTTCCTCTCTCATTTCCATTAGAGAACAAGGTATAGTTTGTATGGTATAGTACAAAACAATTGGAAACCAATTTCCTATTCATTCACAAACAAATACCAATCAGATCAATAGTAGGTACATGTATGTACGATATGTATGTATGTATGTGAATGTGAACGGAGAATTTATTCCGTTTCGTTTGACCATATGTAGCAATGGAATGAAAACTGAGATACAAATACAGTATACAGATGGTTTGTTTATTTTTTATTATTATTAAATAATACCTGGGAGTGTCATTACAAATTCCAAATCAATTTCACACAATTGTGTGTTTCATCTCGCTATACGATATGTATGTGAGAGAGTTGGATGGCATGCTTGATTATCGTTTCGCTTATGAGATTCGGCGAGCAAGCACAGGATTTCGGATTTCCGTTTGGGACGTTTTCCTCATTCCTTTAGTATCTATGTATATATGTGGGCATGTAGAATGTATAACTGTATTGTACGTTGGGATTCAATTAAGCGTGTCCTCACATCAACATCAACGTCACAGCCTACGTAATTTCTCATTTGTCTACATGTAGACGTGTCGACGTCTATCTCCCATTTTTTTTATTTCCATTTTTTTTTATCATTTCTACATTGGAGCAGGAAACGTCCAATCATTATTAGCGATTGTGTACTTTTTCCCTTGATAATTATTTTAATTGGGATTGGGATTGAGCATTCGTGGGAACTCACAGATTTGTTCTCCACGTGTACAGGGAAATAGTGAACTATCCGTTCATGCAAATGTTACTCAAATTGTTGGACTGTTATCTACCAATTGTAAATATCTCATCTGCACAATAACGTCAGGAGTAATAAATCCTGTACTAAAATAAGCAAATCACTCTGCTCGTTTAAACTATTAATAGAAATCCGACTTTTAAATTAACAAGATTTCATTTGAAAGAAAGAAAGAAGAAAAAAAGGTGGATAACTTTTTTATGTTTATGTTTTGGGCTCTGTGAACAAGTATATGTATATGTACTGGATAACTGATAGGAGAAACAAAAGGGGTTCATTTATCGTATATTCAGCTTGAGGACGGAGATTACAATTATTATTACCGATTTGAAATTGAATAATGATTGTGACTTGTTGTTGATGCCAATTTCCCGCACGAAGTTACCCTCACTTTGCATCACTTACTTTCCTTTGCTTACTCCAAATTGGAAATATACTAATATATATCGTACATACATATTACATATGGAAAAACGATACTCGGGGAATTCCGTGTGGAGTCGCTTCCACGTATAAACATAGATCAATGCTCTATTTAATGCTTAATTGTAGGCAGCACAGAGTTCTGCGTCGGTATTTGAGATTTTGATTCAAAGGACTGTGTGTGAGAACAAAGTCAATAAATAGTCCCCACAGGATGACGGCATAATAATAATAAAATAATTGAAATAGGCAGTCAAGCAATAACAAAGTAGAAAATAGCACAGGGTAAACTATTTACGACAAAAGTAATCATGATTTTTATATGTATGATTGCAGTAGTACTAGTAGTACATACAGTACCGTTTTTCTTTCGCATCGTCTGTACAATATATCTATGAATTGCGTCTGCATTCGTTTTTTTTGTGTGTGCAAGTAGCCTCCAAATATCATTTTTTCTACCTAACTATTGTACTCCAGTAGTTTTGAGTATGAGGTGACTCGAATTTTACAGTATGTACTGGAATTCGGAAGGGAAAAGTCAAAGTCAAAGTCGAGCTACGAAAAAAAAAAAAACTGAAAACTTGCTGATAGTTGACGGAATTTTTTCTATCGGAATCGGAAGGGAGCCATTTTTTTTTCTTGGCTCTTATTGAAGTGAAATCGAAATGTTTTGATGCCAGGAAACTGAATAAAATATGCTTTCAAACACAGGCTTGGGCTTTCAAATATCGTCTGTCGGTGGTATACTCTTCACTCTCACTCCATGTCCAAGTCCAAGACTCAAACATATGTACGATACATATGTACATGCAATGTGGACTCATACTTTGGATTTTTCTACTCCTCTTACACATACGATACCTTCATTTCATATCCTATGATATCAACTACCGCTGCTTTCCATCCTTCGCTCTCGCTCTCTCTCTTTTTTCTCGCAGTATTCTGCTAATACTCATGTCACTCACTTTTCTCCCGTCTATTATACGTACAATGCTGTGAGAATGAGAGTATATTTGACAATTGTCAAAATTCTATAAAGTGGAATTGGGAAGGTGCTCTTGGTAAATGAGTCTCAGTTTCATACACACTTTCAAATTATAAAATATGCATCTTTATATGTTCATTTGAGTACAGAGAGAGAGAGAGAGAGAGAGAGAGAGAGAGGAGAGAAGAGTGTGACATTTCTGGGAAAGAGTCACGTATTGTGACATCAATATAGGGAATATCTGTGGTGCAAAAGGTAGAATCTGTGTGTATTCATTCTCCAGAATTTCCATCAAACCATTTCACAGAAAACACACACCGTATATGTACATAGGGAATGTAGTCGAGTTGACGCTGTCAGTGTCAAGGTAGAATGACACGTCACAACTAAATTCTCTCCGTCTGGCAGTCCAAGTAGATTCCAGTTGGAAAACTCTGTAAAAGAATTTACTGTACACAGAGTGAGAGAGAGAGAGAGAGAGAAACTCAGGCAGTCAGTCGGAGACTGGCATGGCCAGCACAACTCAAACTCAAAAGGACAAAGTACACGTTCATATTGCGTATGGATGTGAGCTGTGGAGGAAATATGGAAGTTGATTACTCAGAGGATTGACAACCGGGAAAACTAATGGAATCGGAAAGATATTTTAGTGTTATGTCATCTACACAGGAGGAAAGTTGCAATGTCGCAAAGTTAAAAATCCCAAAGAAAAAAACCAGCGCTCGTTTGAATTCTTTATCACTCTAAATATTAGTCGTACATTCATCAGCCAACATAAACATAGGTACATTTGACTTTAAACAATCTCAATTCCCTCCTACTCATTTCCCTTCTTTTTTTTCGACTCTTTAAAATTTGCTAATTTACTTGTTTACTACTCCCCGTCACCGTCACATTAAAAATAATCTCGTGTTTACCGAAAACACTCAATGAAATTCATTTTGACTCGACCATGTTTGTGTTTATGAAACTCTTGTGAGCCATAATTTATGTAATGAATGAGAAAAACAAGTAGAGTTTCTTGTGTAGTACAAACACAATCGAAGAAGGAGAGGAAACGGTAGGTGACATGTACAAAAATTGAAGCTCGGAAAATTCTGAGACAATTTCAAATGATTCTTGTGGCTCGTCCTTTTCCTACTACATACAGCTGTATAGCTGTAGCTGGAGTCACGCTCTAACTTCCGTGAGGTAAAAATAAAGAAAGGAAACGAAAAAAGAAAAGAATTTTAATCGCCCCGTAGTATGTTTGTTATTTTTTTCCCTTCTACCACACACTTGACTATTTTATGCTCTCTCTCTCTCTCTCTTTTCTCTCTCTCTCTCCCTCTCTCCTTCTGCTGTGTCTGCTTTCTTGGCGGACGTGTATTTCTGGTGGATGTGTATTTGAAAAGCATTATGTTGTTCTGATGGAACATACGCAGTAGTTTATAAAAAATAGCTCCAACTATTTTCCTGAAATTGAATGATGAGATGATATTATTGTGAATGAGATTGCCACTTTCTATTAGTAAGAACAAGATGGAGAGTGCAAAAAAAAACAGCAGGGCCTCTGTGTTTAGTACATATCCGGGTTCCTTTTGTTGTTGTTTTGGGTTCTTACTTCTTAAAAAACTAACTATGGGAAGAGCATAGGGGACATTACAAATGTAAACTTCATAGACAGAGACGAAGAGCTGAGCTGAATTAAATGCAGCATGTCTGTACCTACAAGTCACAAGTAGAAAGGATTTTTAAAGGGGAAAATTCTTCATTTAAATTGCACACTTTTGTTTTCTATTTTCTACATTCTATTTGTGTTATTTTAATTTCAAGTCGGTGTGCTTCACTCTCCACTTGATCTCTCGCTCTCTCTCTCTCTCGTCGTTTTCCTTGCCTTCTTCTCCTTATCGGAATGTCAATTTGCACTTCACATTTGTTTTCTATTCGCACGTGTGCCGTTTCTTTTAGCAAACTATACATGCCGTCATTTAATTATTCCAGCTATATCTTCCTAACTAATCTGAGAGCACATTAAAAGATTGAATCTGCCATATAATGCGACACAAAACAGATCCCCTCGATTTACCTACACATGAATGGGGAAGCCAAAAACTAAAAACCAAGAGTCATTGTATGTACAGAGACATACACCAAGGGGACTTAAATGAAATAACAAATACCATGAGCTCGTTGCATGGAAACCAATTAAAAATAATAGGGATTGAAACAGCATGTACGCGTGTGACTTGACTTCCATCAGGAAAATGTACATGCGTAAGTACGAGAGAATGACAACGAGGGAATTTGAACTCAAACTTGTTTCCCCTCTTTCTTTCTTTCTTTCTCTCTTCTCTGTCTTTCTCTTCATTTCCCGTGTAATAACTTCATCCTTAAGTCCTCATCATTCCTGATATTTTGTCCCTCGGATTTCAAAGATAAGGCGTCTTTTTACTAAGGGATGTTTATCCAAATACACACACGCATACAAAAGCACTTTGATGTGGAACTTGTAAGATTATACAATTCACTTTGAATTGAGAGCGGGGAGAGACGAAACAAGTTGAGACTAAAGTAAAGAATCTTTACTAAAGACGAGGCCAGCTGACTTGAGTAGTTGTCAGTTGTTGTGAGTCAAAGCCCAAGAACACTTTACAACTGATTCAATTATTTATCAAGACCAATCTTTCTCTGTTTACTGGTTTGAGCCGTCCCATTTCATATAAGATAGCTTTGGCTTTGGCCTAGGCCAACTCATGTTGCCCCTCACAGATAATCCAACCTTGAGAACGTTGTCGTCTTCAAACTATGCACAAAGAGCGCAAGTTGACTAATATTATCAATTGATAATATTAATATTATCAATATTAACAGAATTATCCAGCAAAGAAAGTAGCACAGAAATGGAAACTGGAAATGCAAAGGATAAAAAATAAAAACTGCATGTCACTCATTGTCAGTCTACATAAAATTGTTTCTCCCTGTGTCAAATTGAAAACCAAAGCTGAAAGTTATCCAAAATCCAGAATCCAGACGATGCTCTTGTTTTACATTTCCATTGGACACATGCATGGAGAAGTGTAGGAGTGGCAGTAGCAATGGCAATAGTAGATTGCACTCTGGTGACGGTAAGCGGCTGAGTGTGTGTGTGTGTGTGTTTGTGGAGAGTTAACGTAAATACATGTGACTGTACCTATAAACTTGAGTTGTTCCATGTGACTTGTATGTCACATTGTAGCCAACGACACGGCAACACACTCACCTATGCAAGAGTTACACCTGTACGATACTCGTTCCTTCTTCTTATGGAGAATCTTCAAGTATAGTGATGTGATGGGAAAGGAAAGTCGGGAAGAGGAGCACTAACGATGAAGCTCAAGCATGGAAATGTATACTTACGGACGAGCCAAAGTCAAAATGCTCACGCCAGGCTAATGTTTTGAACATTGGGGACGACATGAGAATGAAGAGAAGAAGAAGAAGAAGGAAGGCGGGAGAAAGAGAAGAGAAATGGTATAGGGGACATTATACATATGTAGGTGGTGTTGTTGGGTTCGGGGTTGTGGCTATGGCTATGGCTATACAGATATATTGAGCTACAGAGTTGTAAGTTCTTGAGGCTTTACCTTGCTTAAGATTTATGTTCAGAGTTTAGCTCTCAGGAGACCACCAGGTAGCTGTTGTCGGTTGCCGAAGTGAATTATGACTGCATTACTGTATATCTTTACCTAAAATAAGCGTATCATTTCACATTACATCCTATTTTTCTGCCTCCCTTTCTCTCTCTCTCTCTCTCTCTTTCTCTCTCGGCTATCAACATGAATTTCTGGGTTTTCTGGGAATAATATAAATGTTACTTTTATCTTCATCTGTATCTGGTTTTCTATTTGTACTTGGACTTGTTGTAACACACTCAAACAAACATGCACACAAACACGGGGTCGTGAAATGATATGATTATGATGAGCAACTCTGGTCGCTTCCCTGTTGAATTTGAATGGGAAGGAAAGAGAGAAAGAGAGACAGCCACAGTTTGGAAGGGAGCTCCAAGTCTTTTCCACATTTGCAACCGCAACAAACCCAACACCAAAGTTACAGAATCCAAATATACATAAATAAAGTGTTGATATTGGTGTTCGTTTCGTTCGTTCGCTCGCTCGCCATGTGTCTATGTGTTGTGTATGTGTGTGGGCTCAGGACTGCTGCGTACTTCCTCGACATGTACATTCAAATCTCATTCAGCTCATCCCATATGAACATTTGAACATGTGTAATTCGGATGGAAAAATGGGGGAAAGTGTGAGGATATATGAAATCATTTGAAACACTTGTAAAATTGTTGTTGTTATCTTGTCATTTGTCATACGATTACATTCATATATCATTTGATTACGTGCAACTCGCTGTCCTCACATATTCAAACACACGTAACTCGGAACTGGTGAGTGTGAGTGTAAACACTGTGAACAGTGAAATTTGTGTTATGTGTCGGTGACTTATTTCCAAATATTTGTCCACTTACACTTTTGTTGGGATGGAATTGTGTAGCCAAGTCGAGTCGAGGTGTTCTATTCTGTTCTGCTCTGTTCTGTTGTGAGGTTCCCTCTGAGTCATCCTGACATTTACAACGTATTTTGCTGGAACATTCATGTCAGTTTTATGTGCCCGACTATATGCACCACTTGTAAACTGTTAACTGGTAGACTGAAGACTGTGTGAGGCTTGGGAGTCCTTGCCCTAGTTTTCTCTCTTTCCCTGTTAACACACACACACACACACACACAGAAAAGGAAGAAGACATGTCAGCAGTATAGGCAGTAGTATTTACTCGCCAATATCCGCAATATTTTCCATTTCCCCACTTCAACAAAACTCTACAATATACAATGTACCTACAATCTACCGTCTCGAGTATTTGTTTTCCTTTCTATTCTGTTTTCCCTCTGCTTTCATATTTCTGTACATATTTTGGGTATGGGTGTTCATATACGTATCTGTATATGTACCTTAACTCATTCAAGTATGTACAATATTTTGCCATTTTCCCTTCTCCACTTTTGTTTACTTTCGCCAAACACAACTCCTGTTTGGACTACAATATTTGGGTGAAGTTGAGTGAGGATGGACAGAGTGGTTGAATGGGAATAATTTATATATATACGTATATTCCTCGTACTGTGCACAAGGCACAGGGCACATGTGCAAATTCACAATCGACTCACAATCAAGATGAGAAATATTTTCTATTCCCAAATGGCCCAAGCTATAGAAAATATTTGTATGGAGTCTTCCGGGGTTGTCAATATTTAAAGATAAAATTATATACAAGTGGTCTGGGGTTTGGACTTGAGAATCCTTGCCAAAATGATGAATGGATGCTGGCAGTCTTCATCATGCTCTTTCTCGTCTCTCATTTTTTTTATTAATATTTTTCTGGACAATTCTAATGGAATTATAGTCATTTAAAATCCTTTTGAAATAACAAATTTTTCAATGTGATTTTCCATATTGTTAATTTACATGATTGAATCTCCTCAAGTCGTCATATATGTATGTTCGTTCGTTCAATAACAAATGTGCTAATACGTATGAAATATGACATGTGAAAAAATATTTAATACTAAATACATTGTTTATTTATTTATGATTGAGGCCTCGTGTCTCCTCATAGCAAATAATCAAATAGCAATAGTCAATAGCAAATACAAAATACCTGCATAGGAATTGAGTCGAGTCGAGTTGAGTCGCGGTAGAGAGAGAGAGAGAGAGAGAGACATTTGGTTGGAATTTGAATACATTTTTCATATGCTAATGTGAATATGCCAATGTCTGGATGCATGTTTTATCTACAATGTCAATGGAATAATCATCAAACCACGCATGTCTCATAATTTACTCGACCATCTTACTTACATGCTCGAGCTTCAGTAAACAACAAATATTTTCATTTTCCCCCGTCCGTCCGTCCATCCATCCATCCATCCTACACTCAAACTCTTGGATATTCCATTAGGACTTTCATTAATAAATTGAATGCGATGAGCTCTGAGCCGCATGGAGATCACGGAATAATTTTATAAATCATTCATAAGGATTTCCATACGCATGTTCAACGTGAGAACGAGAGAGAGGAACAGAGAGAGATAGAGAGATGGCTCATTCCTTCATTATGATAATATGATTTCTCCTCAGCATTATAGTAATACAAATACATATGTAAAAAGAAGACCATCGAAAAGAACAGAGTCCGTAGTGCGCAAGCAAGTGTCTGTATTTGTGTGTCTGTCTGCCTGTGTGTAAGTTGAAGTTCAAGGAAAATAAATCAGTAAAAGTACTCCATGTATCAAATAAAAGTAGAAGATGAGACATACAAAAAAAAGCTCTTGCTCATTCTTGTCTTCGTGTTGTTCCAGCTCACACACACAAACACAACTCACAGCTCTAGTGGGGATGATGCAGGAAGTGAGTTGGAAAAGCGGGCAAATGGCAAATGAAATCACTCGCGTACTTTGTATTCAGAAGCAGCTTTCAAACTTATCGTTAGTACACGACTTTCGATTTCGATAGGAGTTGCAAGTAGACAGCAGTAGCAGCAGCAGCATGTTGCATCTTCTTCCTTCCTTTCTCTCCCTCTCTTTTTCTATTCCTGGAATTTTATTCAGAGTACACACGGACTTGCTTTCCCTTCCGAAAACTACAAATACAAATACAAATACAACTACAAACAATAAGTATAGACAGAGAACATTGAGTGAAAGCAGATTAAGTAGATGGGAACAAGGGAAGAGAGAGAAAGAGAGTTTATCTAAATTGTTCCACGCTTGCACCTTTGCGTCTCACTTGAGTGGAGTCTCCATTGATGCGTTTCACGTTTCCTTTTATTTATTTTGAATTTCAAATGGGAAACGTCGTCACTCTCTCGCTTTCTCTTTAGTTCTCAGTCGATAGAGTATCGTAAATGAGAAGAAATGGAACAAGATGAAGACAAAGTTTATGGGGGAACATTAGCAGTTTGCAATAGCCGTTTAGAGTTCCGTGGTGTATGTATCTGTACGAATACGATATTCTGTGTATGCATACAATAACATTCAAAACATTTGCCTAGCAGCTAATGAGAAGTAGGATTCTTCACGCTGAACTGTGTTCCTTGTATTTATGAAGAGGTTACAATCTTTTTGGGTCTGTGTTGATTCCCATTTGAGTAATGATGATTAATTGTTATCAATAATTTAGGGATTAGGGATAATTTCCTTAAATTCTTCACTAATTGTGTGTTGCTCTCTGTCTCTACTATTTACGAGTCTCATAATTTGTGATTGTGATTGTAGGTACACTGTAATAAATCTTGAAGCACGAGTTACGTACTGACATAGAAAAACAATTAATTACGAAAATTATTGTATCACACACTGCTTGAACGCTCTTGGGAATCATTTTTCGAAATTACACGTGTGAATGGTAAAATCAAAGTTACCAATCTCCCATGACAATCTTTGAATTTCAAAGACGTTCATCAAGGGATTTGTCTCGATTTGGCTGTGCAAGTGTCTACTTATTGTATTGTGTGTATTTATCCAGATAGAATCTGCGGAATAAATGTGTGCATATCCATCCGCCCATCCAACATTTCAAAGACATTAAATGAAATTATGATGATAGAAATCATAAAGTGACTTTTAATTTGAGTATTCCAAATTTTTTACACGGCCCGTTTGCAATGTAACTTTACGCATTTTCATTGTTTGTACATTTGTGTGTGTATATAACAAATTCAAATGCTAATACAACAACTCAACAACAATCTCTTTATCTTAAATCTTATTAATAAAACACTCCGAAGAGAAAAGGGGGGAGATACTAGAAAATCATCTGGGTGTAAATTGAACCAGTGTGGTCATGTAATTTATATACATTGTTATTACTATACATTAAGGGTCCACACTCATGTACGGAACTTGTTTAGCGTTTGTGTAGGTTCGGTTCATAGTTTGTGAACATGGGAAATGAGGACTTGACTGTACACATTTCATTTTTTCATATTCATATCGTATTCTGTCCCTGCCTTTCTTTTCTTTTCTATTCTTTTTTACATTCAATGAATGTGGATGGCTGGTTGTAATGTGGCAGCTAGCATGCTGTACACGATATAAATACATATCTTATAAAGGAAAACATATGAACCTTACACACACACACACACACACACATTAAATGATTCCTTGTTCTTGTTCTTTGGGCCATGCATCTGTAATTTATTGAGGAGTAATCTTAAAGTGTTTTTTCCTGTCCAGAGAAGAATGTTGAATGCGGTGCAATGCATTCAGGATTATTTATGTCCAGGGCCAGTCGAGTAGGCAGTCCAAAGCTAGCACTATTTTTCCACATGTTTTATATCGCCATTCAACTGACACACACACCGCCAACTATAACAGCCAGAGAGAGAGACAGACAGAGAAGGAAATACAGAAAGAGGGAGAGAGAGAGACAGAGAAGGAAATACAGAAAGAGAGAGAGAGAGTGAGAGAACGGCGTGGAGAGACGAGAGAATATAATAGATAGATTGTATTATTATTGTAGCAGTCGAGTAACGTTATGCTCTCACTGCGATCCAACTCTGACTATGAAAATGACTAGGACTGTCTGTATTCTGTGAACGCAATAGAAATGAAGCCAAGAGAACAACTACCTTTGCTCTCGCCGTTACCAATGTATCATTCACTTTTCATATTTATCCACATTTCTCCTTCACATACATACATATACATATACATATACATTATTGCATTCTCTTGTATTCTTATTCTTTTGTATCATTTGAGATCCAAGGGAGTGCTGGCATTGGACTTGCATCCATTTCTTTCCCATTTCCAACTTGCTTCTATTTTTTCCTCGACTACTATATATTTCAATTGTGAACTTGATGTAAACCTTTCACATTTTCCCAGTTTTTCTACGTATTTCCCTTTCACAATCCACATCCACAATGAATTGTCAAAGAGCACTTTAAATGTACGATATAAAATCCTGAATTCTGAATGACATGGTTTTTTGAGCAATTCCAGGAAGAAATTCTTCCATATACTAAAATATTTAATGTGAGTTTTTTAAATTAAGAAATTCGGAGAGTAATAGAATAGAAGAAAGAGTAATCGGATGGACTTTTTTAAAAGCCACAGGTAAAATTAGAAATAAAAAAATTGGAGAGTATTAAGAAAAATCTATTTATCGCTCGAATGCGTTTGGATTACACATAGAGAGAGAGAGAGAGAGAGAGATGGAAGTAAAGAGTCAAATGTGTAATAGGCACAGTATGAAGCCATAATCTATTCTGAATATAATAGAATGATGATGATAAGAAAAGGGAAAAGAGGGTAAAGGGATAAAGATACGGGGCTTTTTCTACACACAAACACACACGCTTTCAACAATAGTTTTTTTTGTATCTGCCAAGTCTTGTTACGCGCAGATGGAGCACACACACGTTACGTTCTAATCGTAATTGTACTTACAAACTCGTAGTGAGACTGGAAAGTCAAAATTAAAGGCAGGGCAAAGAGTAAAAAGGAAAAAGTAAAAAGTAAATGCTATGGATATGGATATTTGGATGTTTGAGGTTGAGTTGTGAAGGCTCAGAGAGACTGTCGTGTCATGGCTTTATAAGTTTGTACGATACTACAAAACTACAACTCAGACTCACACAACACTCATACAATACAATCAAGGGAAATACAACAGATATTTCTATTATGACTGGCCTTTAGCTTTGGATGTTTTTCTCCTCTCGTAAAAGGGTTATTTTTTTTTCTCCACTCCACTCGAGATTTTTTTTGTGTTGAGGTAACTTTTAAAGGACTCCCCGCTTTGTGAGGGAATACGTAAGAAAAAAAAATCTGACGAGGAGAATGTGTGTGATCATAGAGAAACGGCCTCAAAGATACAAATGTCAATGGGGAAATTAATTTGTCATGGAATACTTCTCACCTTGAGGTCACCCCGTCTTTTGTCGTTGTCCATGGGGGAATAAATACTTTGAATTCATAAGCGGACGTCTCTCTGTCTGTCTCTCTCTCTCTCTCTCCATTTCTATGTATTTCTATTTCAAGTATTTCTAAGGTGTATGAGCTCATACAGTTTTTTTTATTGTACCCCTTTTTTCTCTTGTATTATTATTATTATCATGATTATTAAAACGAGCCAGAGAACATTGTCAGTTGTTGGTCACTATTTACTTTGGGTGTACTCTTAAAATTTCTATTCATATTTCACTTCCTTTTTTCCATTTGATTGAGAAAGCCGACTTTAAATTTGAGAATGACTACAAACTAAATACTTATGAATAAAATGCAGACTGATAATAGAACAACTTCTATGCTAATGCTAATTCATTCAACCCTCAACTTCCACGTCAAAATGAAGATCAAGATTGTACAGAGTAGATTCTGCAATCTAGAGTTCTTTTTTTTGTATCTGTTAGTGTCTTGGTTTGTACACACAGACACATTGGATTTTATTTGTATTACACAGCTGTAAAAATGGGGAAACTCTCCAAGAAGCTCCGTGATTCACTGTGCCTCTTCTTCTATTCATCGATTCAATGGGCAATGTGCATGTTCTATAATGAGAGAAAAATGTGAAAACTTAATAAGATTTGATAAAACTGTAGTTTTTCCTCTTCTGTGTCTTTGTGTATCTGTAGTTTCTCTGGCCCCTTCCACTTGCACTTATAAGCCATCCTTTATTCTGTTTATTATTCCCCTGTCTTGTGTCCCCCTCAAATCTAAAAGTGTTAGCGTTATCCGTTCTCCAGTTGCTCCAGCATGAAATCTCTCGCTGTTCACTCACTCTCTCTCCTCTCTCTCTCTCTCTCTCCCAAGGCATTCACTATAATTTCCCATCTTTTATCCTTCTCCATCTTCTATCTTTTCTCCTGTCTTTTGAGTTTCTTGGTCTTTTCCCTTCTCCTTATTCTCATCCCTGTCGTTTCTTGGTTCAGAAGCCACAGTCACATCTCCTTCTTGCTCTCTCTAGTTAGAACCGCTTTTGTGGAAAAATTTCCATTTGACTATGTACACACGGGGTGAGCAGAGCGTGTTTAATTGTACATGGGGATTTTGTGTAGGAGAGAGAGAGAAAGAGAGAGAGAGATGGAGAGAAAGAGGGTGAACGACGTAAATACGTCTGGATGTTTTATGATCATTTTATAACTACTTACGGTTTTGTACAAATCTCGATAGTTGTGTCACAATGATTAAATCTTTATTCCGCTCTCTCTTCCTTTCATCTTCATCTATTCATTTATTCATTCATTCTCCTCCTCACACCGACACTCCGCTTCCAGTTGTTCCGAAGTTGCCAGTGTGTACCCTGTGCATTTGGAAATTCTATGTATCCTGTTCGACTGTGACTGTGACTGTGACCGTGGCCTTGGGTTTGGCTTGAACTGAGAATTGAGCTTGTCGTCAACGCTTTTAGTTTTGAACCTTGAGGAAGGCTTAAAACTTGCAATTATATCATCATCCGAGAGCCAACTCACAACTTGGAAATAACCTGAAAAGCTAAAAGTTGACAGCATACAGATATAGATGCTCCAGATTAGTTTTACATACAGAGAGAAGAGAGAAAGAGAGAGATTCTCTTTGTATAAAATGAATCTACGGTGGCTGTAAAGAGCCTGACAGTATTGCCATCGTAAATGGAGAGAACAATAAAAAAGAGGACGAGATGATGAGAATTCCCAACAAACTTACGAGGGAAGAGAGAGAGAGAGAATGAGAGAGAGAGCTGACTGTGTTTGCAGCTTTCACAGAGAATTTTCGCCACTTTATTTTAGTGGGACACTCGACACGTCTAAAGAGTGAGTCCAAGACCAAACAAGCTCGTACAAAAAAAAGTATTAAATTTCCTTTTGTGTCACGCAGCTCACAATACAACTGTCTGAATTTTTTGGAGATTCTAGATTTTGTATACCCTGTGTTTTTTTAGCCAAACAGTTTGACTTGGCTGAAATCATTGCTCATTTCACAGTTTCACATATCTAAGTACTCCAGCTCCTTGCTAGCACAAAACAAAGGAACAATGAAAAGGCAAGCAGTAAATTCACAGCTGTTTGCTCCACAAATATAATTTAAATGTCAAGAGAAGAAAGAGAGAGAGCGAGAGGGAGAGAGAGAGAGAGGAGAGAGAAATGAAAATGAAAATTTGAGTCTGCCCTTTTGATTCCTTCATTGCAATTTTTTCTGTGTGATGACGAGAGAAATTATTGTCGGAGTCCAAGAGTTGAAAGGAGGAAAAGGAGAAAGAGTGAAAAGTCTTGGGTTTTAACATTCAAGTATATTGGGTTTTTACCCTCACTGTTCTCATTACAGTCACGCATAATGCGTCGCAATCAAATGCCGCTCTCACATCTTTCACACACACGTCACGCATTTTAACTTGATCGACTTGTAGCGTTCCCACTCTCTCTCTCTCTCTCTCTTGTTTACTTTCAAGAGTTTTTCAGGAGCTGTTGACTGTAAACTCAACTCTAAACTTTTTGTTCTAGTTATACATAAAAAAAACAGCTCAAAGTTTTCTGAGAAACAAAAAGATTGATCATTTCTAAATAGACACGATTGTAATCGAAAGCCTAGATTTACTTTTTCATTTTCATTTTTACAAACTACTTACTTTACAGTATACGATCCGTTTCGAAAATATAATAATAATTGGGTACGCCAACGACATGGGAAATACATATTTAAATAAGTAAAAAGCGTAAATGACTCGTCATTTATAATTCTAAACGTAATGTGTCATGCTCTAATCTACCATCTTTACGCTTAGATAAAGCAAGCGAGGAGTAGGGAGAGCTAGAGAGAGAGAGAGAGAAAGAGAGACGGACTGGGCGGAAGCAGGAAGACTCTCGTTTTCGCCCGAGAATGTTCATATAGGAATGTAAAGTGGAGGAAATGGGGAGCTGTGGTTCATTTTCTCCTATATAAATACTCAAGAATGTGTTGCCCGGTTATTGTCACTCTCATTGTCATGCCAACTGACGGTGTTGTCGAGGTGTCGTATCGTATCGTACAATGGAATGGGAAAAGAGTGAGGGATATTTGTCAGTGTCTTCAGTCTCGTATGTGACCCACACTCTAATGATTTCCAAAACACAAAAACAAAAACTGTACAGTGCTTCGCCGTCAACTTACTGTCAGCTTATTATGATGCCGTTGATCTCTCTTAAAATGATTTTAAGAGGTGAAGTTGGAATGTCAGATTAAAATTAAAATTAAAAAATTTCCCCAAAATATCCAACTCAACAAAAAATACTGTTTGCTCTGTTCCCTTTCGAGTTTCAACTTGAACCCAACAAACGAACTCTGCGTAGACGATACTGAACCAAAATAGGGAGATATAAAACCGGGGGCTTTGACATACTAAATAATATTATGATTTTCGTGTGTATGGGAAATACAACGAGTTTAATGCTGTGTGTGAAAGGATTATTTTCATCCTGATACCGAAACTCGGTTCCGGAAACACGAATACAGATACTCGCATATATTTATGTATGTATCGCACATATCTGTTTCTGTATCTGTAGAGATTTGCGTGCGTCTCTGTTTGTGTGTGTGTGTGTGTGTGTGTATGGAGATTTGTAAGTTGTTTGTCTCGCTCTCAGAGAATTTTACTCAGAGCTTTGGCGTATAGGCTTGTACTGATAATATCCAATGTCTAATATATGTTAAATTAGAAATGTGAACTGAGGTTTTTGTCCTTGTCTATCAACAACTATCAACAAAGTGTAGATCCGAGATCCGAGCCTGCTTTTTGGTTCACTATCTGTATATAGTTGGTTCGTTACATTCTCAAACGAAATCCAATCCAGGTTACAAACATACAGCGAGAGAAATAGAGAGAGAGGGAGCATTTGTATCTATGTGAAATCTCCATGAGTTGATGAGTTGATGAGGATGAGAATTTCCTACACTGACACACAACACACACACACATATTATATGTAGTTTATGTACATATATAAAACGGATATTCATTTAGATTTAGAGCATTTGAAGAATTCCACTTCATTAACTAGACTAACAAGGGAAGAGAGACCGCCTGTACACATGAGAATGAGGATTAATATTGCTCCTACAACTTATCGTTTCAAATATGCATATGAAAGTTGTCTGAAATTGCTTTCCTGTCGCAAGAGCCCACGTTCCATCCAGCTGTATAACTCAATATCAACATCAACTACATATTCACAAGAAGAACTACCCACAACGAATGAAAGAACCAGCAATCAGCCAGCCAGCCAGCCAGCCAGCCATCAACTCGGGGCCACAGTATCAAATAAAAATATTCATTTTACGCTACGCATTACATCATATCATAACCATTGACTTACTATACGATTATCTCTAGACCTTTTCCCCGTCATTTCATTCTCATTCGTCCCCCCATCTTTATACACTAACTATAAATACAAACACGATACTCTTCACATTTCCGACATTCAGCTTCATGTTCGAGAATCATATCGTGTGTGCGTGGTCGCATATTTTGCATTTGCTTCTGATCATCACATTCCTTGTTGTGTTGTGTTGTGTATACAAAGAGCGTGAGCATGATAATTTTCCTTTTCGAGTGAACTACTTGGGGATTGTATTATTAGTATTTGTATAATATTGTGTATTAGAATGGTATTAAGGATTACTTTACCCAGAATTTTGATCTTCCGTCTTTGTCCCACGCGTTCGCTTAGTATTCCGCAACCAGAAACCCGAAATGTATCTGTACATACGCATCTGCTAAAGGGAATTGTCAGATGGAAAGAAGGAAATGCTATAAAAAAAACCCTTGTGAATTAGCAACTGATAAATATTTATCATATTTTTGTTCATTGTCTATTATTGAGTCTTCTGTCACCTCAGGGTTTTTTGAACATGCGTGAAGGTAGGATTTGGGCATTGAGAGTTTTTCTAGCTATTTACTTAATATGCGTGTAAAACGTTTTGAGTGGTCAGCAATTCAAAATAGTGATTCAAAATAGTCGGGAAACTAAAGTTAAATCAAAAACAACGAAGGCTGCTTTTTCAGGAGCTGTATGAATGTAAACAAAAAAAGGATTTGAATTTCAAAGTTGGGAAATCTCAAATTTTCTTATTATTATTTTTATGACGGGGTACGAGCGGAAAGTTCCTCCCTGTTTGTGCAAAATATTTTATGTGGTCATTGACTCAGCTTGGCTGGAGCAATGTCAAACAACATTTCTTAAGTATCAATAGACACAAAACGAAGAAGAAAACAAAGGAACGGTATTATAAAAAAGTATGAAGGTACCTTGATTAGATTAACTACATAAATATTCTTTTTTTATGCTTATGATGACTATAAACAATAAAAAATTAAAGGTAAAACATATAAAAAAAAAAGGTCTGCAGAATAAAGCAAGGCAAAGAAATATGATATGGATGCGTAGCATTTGGTATAGTTTATACAAAAAGCATCATAAAATATCAAATGACCGAATTTGTTCTCCATTTGTCCAGCACTATAAAAACTAAAACGAACAATTAACTGTTCGACGACGTCGTAGTTGTAGGATTTTATATGTACATGCAAGGTTTCACTCCTAATTCAACGTCAACTCCAGACTTGTAACTCCCGAGTTGACGAGTAACAAAAAAAATGAAAGTAGTACCTACGTGTAATCACATGACTCATGTTGTTTTGGTACAAGCCAAATTGGATCATAATTAAAAGAACATTCACAATTTACAGTCTGGAAAAAGGAATCAAAAGGACATTCGTTTATTTTTTCTTAGAGAAAAAAAAAACCAAAAACAAAAACAGAAATCTGATCGGCTATGATATGACTTTTGACTGAATGTGTGCAAATATTTTGTATCCAAGATACATTTGTATTTGTATGTGAAGAGACTTCAAAAGTTGTTATTGTTGGCATCCCCAAAAGAAGTGACACACTTGAAGAAGAAAACTATATGGGAAATTGGTAGTTGACTTCTTTTTTTGGTTCGTTCAGTTGGGCTGTCGGTTTATTCGTTGAGAGAATCGGCCATAAAATGCGTTACAGCTTGCAGTTAACCATCATTGAACGAGTTGAAATACTCCTGGAATTGACTCTGATGAAATCCGGTTATGGATTGAAGAATCTAATGCTCTCCATATTCTCTCTTTGTTCTCTCTTTCTCTCTCTCTCTCTCTCTCCTCTCGCTGTCTTTTCTTCAACGACATATTAGGATAGAGACTCCAGGGCTCACATTCTCTCTCTCTATATATATACGTATATTGGACGGCCGTTTACAGTTTTATCCTCGGGAATTGTATGGATATTGATAGATAGAAAAGTCAGAGGAATGGTCAAAGGGAAAGGGAAAGTACTCGGCAGTGCAGTGGAGTTTGCCAACTACCAAAAAAAAAACCTCATAGTAGAGACTCAATGCAGTGACAACACATGCCATACAAGTCAACCACACTTTGTGTTGGCAGTTAGCTTGTGGGAGTTTGTTATGTGTCCATGTAAATAGGGAACTCGGAGATAAAATGGGAGCATGGGAGTAAAAAAAAAAGAAAAAAAGAAGGAATGCTTGAGCTTTTTCTATATGGAGACAAACTACAAACTAGCAAATGGTTACCGTATTTTGATCACGGTCATATTTTACATACGCCATTCAGCAATTCAACCATTCAAGCTCCACGTACAACGTGGAGCAAGAGTGTATAAAAGAGGATAAAGAGTTTGTATTATACATACTTGATGGCTACTCTCTATAATATCCAACAACTTGTACCTACGGTAAAGCCAAAGCCAAAGCCAAAGAAAAGTCAGCATTTAAAATATAAAATGGAAAACGTGGCTACAGAGTCGTGAGAGTACACTTTGCCCTTATAAAACTTGACCATTTCCCTTCCATAATACACTCGCTCTTTTTATTACACACACACACACACATACGTAGAGAGAGAGAGACTGAGAGCCGGAGAGTGAACCCTGAAAATTCGATTCAACTCAAATGCACACATGGACTTAGGTAACTTTCGAGGATTATGTTTGGTCATGATCTATGTTTTTGTTCCCTCCCCACGTCGTGAGTGCTTTGCTCTGTAGTTTATTAAGCAGTTTCTAGAAATTAAGCTCCACAAGAAAATACATAAAAACTTTATTATATCCCATATATAGACGAAAGAGAGAAAGAGAGAGAGAGAAAGAGAGGAAGAGAGAGAGAGAAAGAGAGAGTGCGGATGCGGAGTAGAGCAGCATGGTAGTACAGTACGTGTTTATGCAATGCAGTGATTTCAAATTTGAAATTTCAAACTCAACTCTACTCTTTCGAGCCGTCCAGCTTTTTAAACCACCACTACAGTTTTAAAATTTAAAGCCAGCCAGCCAGCCCTTTTTTGTTTTTAATAGCTGCGTACAACGCATTTTCACTCACTCCATACATTTGTGTGTGTGTACGATATTTTATCTGTGTACGTAGGCACGTCTATTTGGAGCTTCAGAGTACAAACTAATACAATTACTCTTAAACTCTAGTGTGAAATATTAAATATGACACGAGGGGAATGAGGGAAAACATTAGCCAAAAAATAATGAGTCTGAAATGAAAAACAAATGAAAATGAAAATGGCCGTGTGTGAAATATGAAAAGTTTCACATTAAACATTAAATATATGGATGTGTGTGTGTGTGTTAGAGTAGATGTAGACGTAGACGAGTTGGTGTTCCCTGTTTTCTATTCCATATTAATAATAATAAGTGTGTCAGGTACGCTCAGGTCAAAGACGGCAGAGAAAAAGGGAGAGAGCGAGAGGAGAGAACGAGAGCCATTTCCTCTGATGAATGTGTTTCGCCCGCAACAACTCAACCAACTGTCTTCACAATCTGCTGGGAAATTGATTTGATTTCAACTCATTATGAGAGACTCACTTCTCTCTCCTCTCACTTTCTCTCTCTTTTTCAACGTACGAATTTCATTTCCATGTTCATTTTCATGAGGCGTCGGGATTATTGGGAAGAGGAAAGTGAGAAGGGAGAATGGGGAAATGGAAACTGGGTTAACTTGCAATCTCAACCAAATTACTCCAACTGTATATGAACTCAGACTCAGTATGAAGTCTCCACTGGTTTTACGTCTCGTATGTGTACGGAAATATGATGATGATGACAGTGAGGATGAAACCAAACTCTACACTCAAAACATATGTATGCACTTTTTGTGTGTACTTACGAGCAACCGGAGCCACTTTATACACGTGGAAATTCTACACATGTCATTAAATTTAATATCCTTTAGTAAATAATCATTATACTTAATTTATAAATGTACGGAAATTTAATAGAGGAGGAATTTTAGAGGATAAGTAAAACTATCTGTTGGATAGTTTTTAGTATAATCCTTGCTCAAATTAAAATATAATTCAATCATTGTTGAACTGTAGAAACGTTGAATATGGAAAATGAATTGGGATGGACCATCCAAAATATCTTGAAAATCATATGTGCACATTTTCATTTTAGTTTTGAGTTGAGAAGCCAAAGGAAATTTCCCCACACACAAACATATGTGAGGAATTCCATAATTTCTAAGATGGAATGTCGGGAGTTGTGTGGTGAGAGAACGAAAGTCTTTAGAATTTTCCAAAATTGAGAGTAAAAAGTTTTTGAGGGAGGAAACTACCGTTGGAGTCGACTTTCTCGAGTTACGTATCATTACGGACTCTCTGGTTTCATTCAAATTAACCCGTTACCCACTTTCCCATTTCCCTCTCTTTTAAAGACGATGAGAGTGCGAAGAAAGAAAACTTCCAGAGTTGTTAGTTTGACTTTGAGCAAAGTGACTAATGTGTGCGTGGAAAGTAGGAGAGGAAGGAAGACGGAGAGAGAGAGAGAGAGAGATGGAATTATGTTGCCTGCCTCCCTCCTTGCTTAATTGGTTTATGATTGTAGATGGTACCATATGATGCAAGTTGATATGGAGATGATGAACGAGAGGAAGATGTTCCTAGTTTTCTCTTTCCACTCTTCCTCTCTCTCTCTCTCTCTCACTTTCTATCTTGCTCGTATGGTCGTAGAGTTGGAGTTGCATTTGGAATCTTAGTTGTGTTTTAGTCCCACGTGAGCAGAAGAGTTATTAGGTAGCGTAATAGTATGGCCAAGGTGAGCTTCCAGCTCAGGTTTTCCAGCAATTTCTCTTTCTCTCTATATCTCTCTCTCTCTCTCCCTCTCTCTCGTTTGTATGCTTCCCGTCTTTGGATTTTACTAAGGAACTTCTGGTTCATCACATTCATAGCCAAAGCTCATACCCTAACCACCAGACTCCAGCCACCTTCATCACTTGCCTCCACTCCTCAACTTTCAGTTTTACTCACAATGATGGCAATGGCGATCAATGACGATGGAAAGTGGAAACTTGAGAAATTGTATAAGATGTAGAGAAAATTACACTCAACTTTCTTTGCCTCTGGGTTTCCCTCTGGTTCTATTTTTGTGGTCTGCTCTTTAACAGTAACGTGTGAAGGAATTTTAGACTGCTACCTTAACTCGTTTCCCTACTTCTTCCTATCTAACTCAGATTATTCCCTGCATTGCATTCAATGCACAGTTAGTATTTATATGGTAAATCCTTTAAAAAAAGATTGCCCATGCTTCAATCAGAAAAGAACTCAATATGGTACAGAAATACATGCAGGATACAAAACTGATTCAAGTATTTTTGCAAGCAAGAAAGCATGTTTCTTGCATTCCCAGTTGCAGTTCCCAGCAGACATTTCCAATATTTATAAGGGCGGATGCTTGTCTGATGCTTGTCGAGTCCTCAGTGCAGTACCTTTTATTTAATGATTGACGATTGAGGACTGCCGTTTACTTGAGCAACGCCAGTCCTATGACAAACACTTAATAAAAATTGGAAACCCAACTTGGCGTGTGTGTACATATATTTTCTATACATATATAAATATTTTCAAGCCATAGAAAAATAATGTTGATGAAAAAGAATCCGTTCACATGCAACGCTCAGGACTACTCGTACGTACAGACAGTTTTTGTTTTTACTGTCCGTTATGTAAATCAAAAATGGAACATGGAAGCTGTCATTATGAAGTATGAGCCCATATAGCGAGCCCTGTTAATAGATTGTACATGTAAATTGAGAATAAATTAGCGTGCACCTATCAAAATATTGAACATGCTCACGACAAACGAACAGTCAGGAGGAAAAAAGAAAGAGAAACAAACCCAGGACGAGAGACAGAGAGAGGGAAACAAAATGTGAGTAACGTATAGCTAAGGCATAATTGGAACTGTTGGAAGGGTTGGAGTGAGCAAAGGATGACAGATAGGCAGCAAACTGACAATGTGAAGCAATGGAGCAACAGTAATAGCTTAAAATTAAAAGACAGTGAGAGAGGCAAGAGCAATTGTATGCACAGAAGAAAAAGGAAGAGGAGAGAGAAAGAAAGAAAGAAAGAAATAAAGAGGACGTGAGGGAGAGAAGCTTCTTCTTCTTCTTTGCCTTGTTCTTCTCAAAGTTGGAAGTAGTGAAAAATCTTTTCTTAATATGACTGCTGACAGGCGTGCATAATTTAATATATGCTTCACAGGTATTATCTATTATCTATTAGAATTCGTATCTATTATTACTCAGGTTGCACATTGTTCTGTCTGTGTCTGTGTCTGTGTGTGTGTGCCGTGGGATTTTTATTCACAGCAGGAGAGGTGCGCCCGTCTCAGCTTCTTTACACACACACACACACACACACACACACACAGGATTCTCTCCATTTACTCAGTATATGATACGTTGTCCTTGGTTTCTCCTACTTTCCCCTTTAATATCCGTCATAGTCTTCTCCATGCACCACTTTTTCGACTTGTCTGTAGTTCCCAGGTCCCACACATACTTTGTATCTACAGATACAAATACATTTCCACTTCCACCTACATTCTCCACTGTTCATTTGCTATATGTTGAGAGGCAGAGAGACAGCAGACAAAAGTTCGGAGAGAGAGAGAGAGAACAGTTACATTTTATATCGTGTACAAGTGTACACTGTGGGTAAGTAAATGCATAACTACACCTTTGACTTGACTTCAATTTTCAACTTGACTACCGACAACCGACAACCGCCAACGCAAACTCACTAAGAAAAAAAACAGAAAAAAACATGGGAATGCGAAAAAAAATATAGAGGAAAGCATTAGGCTTAAGACATTAATATTCATCTTACGGTAATGTACTTTACTACTTTGTATTTTTCAATCTAGCTGCCAGCTGTCTGCAGACGTACGAGTAATGTCTAGAATGTAGACAAAAAAAACTACAAAAGAGTAGTGTATCAAACTATACAACAGCAATACACACACCACACACACACACACCTAACACAATATAATATATTTGCATAATAAAAACTGACATGAGTACCAAAACAGTAATGCAAAAGAAAGGAACACACGTTTTTTTCCTAGGGTTAATCTTATAGGAACAATAAAACTGAAAAGGGCATGTACATTATTAATGCAAAAAAAAAATTCATGTACATCACTATTTTGTGTATGAGTTTGGAAAAAATATTCTCGTAGTTTGTTTTAATGAAAAGAGTATTTTTAATGAATAAATCTAGATAAATACGAAAGGTTATTAGCACGCAATTAAAATTAATCCTCGTGCTGGGATTAATCGGATCATCTACAATCTGAATGGAAATCCATATAATTTCCACCCATTTTTTTTTTCGTTTCTTCATATATATAGCTTTCCCTCAGTTTCTAAATATTTTAATATTTTTTATTTTGGTGTGCTGAAAGGGGGATTATTTTGAATTCAAATTTACATCAGTCATGGGGTTTTCCTCCTTGTTTTGAATTGGTTGTGGCTGAGACTGTGGGTACGCAGTAAATAGCCGTGAATCGTCGTAATAGTAGTTGAGAGTATAATTTGTATTTAGGTATACATAATAATATATGGAGAGAGAGAAAAAATAGCTGTGTGAATTTAAAACTTTCATTGCTTTATATATATTCAGGGAATATATTGAAGCTCATCAGGTTCTCCTATTCTCCACCTTCTCTCTTTCTCTCTGTCCTAACTGGATCCATTTTTTGTCAAATTGACGGTGACATGCACGCGATTACGTAATTTTCACACTTCTGTTCCATTCCCTTGTTTTTCTCTTCCCTTTTCTCCAGTCCTTTAAATTTACTCTACATGCATAAAAAAATATATACATAATTTAGTCTCCACTCACAATAATTCAAATGGATTTCCACACGTGAGTTGAGAGTTCTCACAGTCTCTAAACCCATTACAGGAAATCCAGACCCATTCTCTCTCTCTCTTGTATTTGTATTTGTATTTGTACTGTAAAATACTAAAAATACCATAAAGTTATTTATTTAGTTTGTTTTTTTTTTTATTTCTCTCTTTTATGCAAAAAAAGAGAATGGAAAAGGAGAAATGAAGAAAGTAAAAGCAGGATTTCCTCATTCCTCATTGGTATAGTGTTTTTATCATTTCTGACACAGGAGTTACATATATTATATACTAACTGAAGTCCAATAGTTACGAGCACCAAAAGTGTCCAAAAGTGAGACCATGAAATCCCAATTCAGAATCAGTCTTCATAGGAATACCAAAAGAAAATTTTTTCACACTCTCACAAGCCACGTTTAAAAAATATATGGGGAAAGATTTTTTTTTATAGAGTGAAGAGTGAATGACAAGAATAAGGAATCGGTAAGAAGCTTATGAGGGGTAGAGATGACTTGGAAAATCATAGAGGAAAACGGGATAATATTTTATAGGAAAAATATTGAAAACTTTCCCTCGTTTTGTTTGTTTATAAGTAAATGTTTACATTAGCACTATAAGTAGAACTATAGGCCAAGAAGAATACGAAAAAGAAGAACGGTAAAAGTACACACATTGAAAAAATAAAAGAACCATTAGAACGCCTACGGACTCTATGTACTTCCTCACTCTCTCTCTCTCTTTCTATCAACCAGCCAAAGAATGCAATGTAGAGTAGTCCAAACTAGTAAAAAATATTCCTTAGCTTTATTCCATTTCTATTCTTTATATTTCATAAATAGAATAAGAGTTTCAGTTCACTTAAGCGACTCTAATACGTAAAGTATATCAACGAGGGGAATTCTTCTTGTCCTCTTGTGTAAGTTGAGGGAAATCCAGAACCAAAAGTATAGAAGTAGAGGGAGGAAGTGGAAGTGGAAGGAAAGAGGAAGTGAGAGAAGAGGAAGAAAAGAAAGCAAAAGCTTTTGGACAAGAATGTGTGCAAAATGAAAGTGGAAGAGGAAATATGAGTAGGTGAATGTTCGTGCGTGAATATATCAGAAAGAGAGAGAGAGAGAGAAAAAAAAGAAAAGGATAATAAACTTTCCACTGGGCTAGTAGGTAAGCACTCGAGACAGAGAGAGAGAGAGAGTACACTGAGTTGGCAGCACTAACTTCAACCCTCACTCTCGTTCTTACTCTCACTTTCTCTCTCTGTATCGTAGTATGTTTTTCTTTAGTTAAGAGGCAGGACTGGGACTAAAAACTCCTAAAAAAATCCAAAGCCCAAAGACCAGAGGATATGGAAATGGATCGGAAAAGAAAAGACAGCAAGGAAAAGTTGGAATAATAATACAAATACAAGACACGAACCAACTTTCCCTTCTCTCGTTCTCGTTCTCTTTCTCTTTCGGTTTCCCTCCTTAAATTCCCAAAGAAAAAAGGTAGAGGCGGACGGGAACGCACATCAACAACCAAACAAATCCTAGACAGAATTCAAAACTCAAGCCATACCATACCATACCATACGTTCCCCCACTGTACACGATTGAAATATAAACAGAGAAAGTAAAGAAAGAGAGAGAGAAGGGAGATATAAAATGTGGCATGTAAAGGATTGGGAGAGTTTGTGTGTGTGTGTGTTTGGTGTCATAGCACACACATTTTTGCCGTGTGTTCTGAGGGATTTAAAGCTTTCTCAAACTGTGGACCTTCCTCCATAAGGCTTTTTGATACTCTTCTTCTCGCTCCATCTGTGTCTTTAGTTGGTTTCATATATGACTGCAGTCGTATTCGAAATTCATTGTATATTATCTGTACTCGGGTCTTGGTAGGGAAAAAAAATCCGTGTTGGAAATATGTTCGTTTATGCGTGTCACTGTTTGGATTTGGGTAGATATTGGTTTGATAGGCAATGTATAGGAGATTTTTTTTTTCATGAATACTTGATCTACAGTTGAAGTTCTCTAGTTGGATGTAGTGAAAGAAGGAAGAGAAGTGAGAGTAGAGTACGCAATGCTAAAAATGTTACAGATGGAATGAAAGCTCATGCGTTCCCGCTCAGGTTAGTGCGAAGTGAAGTGAAGTGAAGAGAGGACAACAACGACAAAATAGACGACGATGAGTTGACGTTCTGATGCTCAAGATGAAAATTCACTCTTTCCTATCCATGAGGCCCATGAATATTAATAGATATGTACAGAGAGCTATTCTGGATATTCTGTTTTGACTGTGTGTGCTCTTGTTTGTGGAGGTCCACGCCATTCCACCATTCTCCTTCATCCCCAGTGGAAGTGGAGGAAAGATTTTTTTATGCAAACAACTGAGCGGTTGTTGACTTTTGTGCTCACTCACTCCCCCCTTCCTCGTCTGTAGTCCTTGCTTACATATATACGACTGACATTGCTCCACGTATACTATATGCAATGCAATTACCAATGCCAATGCCAGTGTCAATGCTATGCTACGCTATGCTATGCAACAAACTCAGACTCCAGACTTGAGACTGTCGACAGTCAAGGGACATCAAATATAAATCCGGTGACTTCATCCAAAAGGATTTTTCGCTCTCTCTCTTCCACATGGGGATCTTGCCTGTACTCATTTTCATTTACTTTTCCCTTCTACAAACACAAACACAAATAGAAAAATACACAAATACGATGACGACAAGTCACAAGTACATTCCATTCCTCTGCTTCTCTCCTTTTGGTTGTTTATACGTTTAGTTTAGAGTTTTAGCGGAATCTGAATCTGAGTTGCATTCTCTAGTTGTACATTCCATGTGGTTCCTAAACTTTAATTATTTTGAAGAAAAAAAAGACAATCCTCGAGAAGGACTGATTAACAGAACGTTTACCCTAGACAACATACTTTAGTTTTATGATCCTCTAGATATCATTCGCCATTTTGGTATTCAAATTTGAAATTTGAAACGTAATTTGAATTTGACTTGAAATCCAATCCAACAACAAGTCCCACTGCTATTTATAATAATGCTCGAGTGTATTTGCATCAATATTGTTATTAAACTGTTTTTAATTAAAAATTGCGATGGTTCTAGTGGTGAGTTCTCAATTCAAATCCCGAATCATTTTACGATATGTATGTACATATTTGAGAGGTTTTTTTACGTACGTTCAAGTCAGTAGCATTCAGGCTTCACAATGCACTGGAATTTATCTGTAGGATTCGTATTCAGTAAGCAAAGAGGATAGGTTTGCATGGAAATTTCATATTCTGGGATTAAAAGTTGAAAAAAAATTTGCTAAATACAGGACTAGATTTTTTGTAATAAAAGCTTAACAGTCGAAATCTTTCCACATCAAGTCACACATGTTCACAAGTTAGTTGACGGAATTTCTCTCTTCTCTTCTCCTCAACTTTTGTTTTGCTTATTGTTGTTGTTGTGACTGGTGTTTTTTTTGTTACAGTGACTGAGTTTTGTAGATTTAGATGGAGGAGAGAGAGGGAGAGAGAGTTTGGTGAGATTTATAATTCGAAAAAACTGGGTGCATTCATAAAGTCATACTTCATGCTCATACTTTGCCCATAAAAATGAGTGTGAGTTTTTTTTCAACGTTAATACCTCGCGACTTAAGCCTGAAGTGTTAAGCGCACAAAAGCTGTTTCTCTCATAAAAAAATAGGGAATGTGTAGAAGTGGGAAGTGAGGGTGAAGTTGGAAGTTTTGGATGTGAATGTGGAAAATGGAGCAGTGTACAGATATATATTAGATGCTATTGTGTGTGTATTCGCATTCTGCAAGTGGAATCGTCAAAGACATACAACTACAACCCTTTACCGACCATAGAAAAATATAACTAGGGAAATACATGGGCATGGGTAATAAATGAAAGAATAGGAGCAAAAAGCTGTGAAGTGAAAAGTGAAACTTTTTTTGGAGGGGATTGTGGATTGTGTTTTTGTGTGTGTGTGTGTGTGTTAAACAAAAGTACTGGGAACTGAGAACAGAGTCGGAGAAAGGAAGAAAAAATCAGATTTGGGACTCATTTCCACTCTTGTTTTTCTGTTGAATGTGAATGTTGAATGTGGCCGTGGTCTGTCGTTTTCTCTTGACTTGTTTCACTTCACTTGTTTCAAGGGAATGCTTACTGACATAGAAAATTTCATTCAATTTCTCCATCTCGTGCCTCCTCCAACTCGAACATAATGACAAAAGTTTCTCGTAAAAATAGTACAAGCTTAAGCGTCCGCCCGAAAACTATCACACTGTACACACAGTTTATTAGGTTGTACACGTCTCACAACTCGTACATACATGTATTCTTATTGCCAGATTTCGTGTTTTAAACAATCCATTGTTCCCCATTTCTTATCCATGTACGAAGCACAAAAAAACTGCATGAATTTTCCATTTATTTTTCCTCTTTTGGAATTTCTTTTTTCTTTGATTTCTTGAGGTGGAATCAAATTCAAATTCAAATTCAAATTTTGGCCTGCTTTTCTCCATCCATCCTGGTCAAAAAGGCTCACAGAACTAGGAGAGAATTTTTGAAATGAACGGAATCTTCAATCTCATGCAATTCGGAAAAACAATTCCATTATTATTTTACAATTGTAAAGAGCTATAATTCCCTCGTTAAAATCCTTGTCTTTGAAACTATGGGGACGCATACAATAATGATGACAACAACAACAAATCCCATGGAAATGTGTGCGAATTTAAATTTAAATAGTCCAGAGTACACTCGACTATCATTAGAATAAAATTTGCCATAAAATTCACAATAACAGGCGTAGACAATCTGCAAAATATCCATAGAGAAAGTCTGCTTCTGTTCCCTCTCCTTTTGTTGCCAATACAGAATACTCACACACTCATTTCCCTTTGCATCTCTTTCCCTGCTTTCCATGTTTTTCTCTTCTCTAGTGCCTTTCCTTTCCTGCGTATGTATTTGCTATTGAGACTCTGTAGAATGTAGATAGTCAGTCTATCTGTAAAAAAGTAGGAGCAAAGGAACAAATGTAGAACGTTTCGCCCGAACTTGTGACTTTGAGAAAAATCTAAGATTCCTATCTTTTCATTCTGAATTCTGAAAGTCTGAAAGACTGAAACTCTCCAAGCTGTCTGTATCTGTATGTAAGGAAAATTCCAGAATCCACAACAGAATTTTATCTGTATGTGTGTAAGTAAGGAGGGAAGAGTAGAGAGACTGTAAGGACTGAGAGGAGGAGAGAGAGAAGGAGAAGGAGATGAAGGCAAAGAGTACGGACAGAGCTCATTTATACTCTGTTGTAAACTAAGTTTAGGTTAAACTCGAGGGATCTTCCATCCGAGAATACACTTCCCTATCTTGAACTGTACAATGGTAATGAAAGCTGGGAGCGTTCATATATACAAAATGAACATATGCTTCGACAACACAGACACACACACACAGAGAAACACACATTCGTAGTCATAGTCATTGGAGTCGTTTACAGATAAGTTCCAGTTCTATTTCTTCTCCTCATTGAATTGAAAGTATTAACTAGCCTGCCTTGCTTGTCCTCCTTCTCTTGCTCTGATTCTCTTTTGGAGAACATGAACATGAAGGAGACGAAGAGGAACTCCTCGGGAGAAAGTAAAAGAGAACCAAGATGTAACTACACGTTAAGCGAAAAGGAACGAATGGAAATAGACTTTGTTAAAAAGGTCGACTTAAAAACGGTTGTATCTTTGTATGTGTCGTGTCTCTGATTCTGATTCTCTTTCTCTTCCTCCATCTCCTATCTTGAATTTCATTCGCTCTCTGTAGATTTCGAGTAGATGCTTGAGTTTCTTCTTGTTCCTGTCCCGCTTCATACTCTCTCTCTCTCTCTCTCTACAGTTTCTCCTCTTTTTATGCTATCGTTATTTTTGGACAACAAGAGAGAGATGGGAAGAAGATGGAATAGATTTTCTGGAGGAGTCGAAGAGAGATTAGACTGGGGACGAAGAGGGAGTTGTACGACCCAAGTTGTTTTCTTGTCAGACTTTTGGAATTCCTAGTCCTACATTAATCGAAGTTAAACGGAAGGAGAGAACTTCCCCATTACACACCATAATAGTCCAAGTCTTCTTCTTCTTCTTCTTCTTGTACAAGTCGAGGAAATACAAATAATGGGCGCTCCTTCTCTTCAACTCTTGGGATATCCAAATCCGAGTCAAAGTCATCGTCATCCTCTGTCCTCTCTCTCTCTCTCTCCCGTTCTACTTGGAGTCCCTCCATCCATGCTTAATTGAGAAAATAATGTGAAATGACCCGAGACTATGAAACTCCCTCTATTTTATTAAATACATTTACATTTGCATGAGTATCAGATATAAAATCAAAATCTCGTACATGTTTCACATGCAATGAACATATAAACATACGTTGACATGACAATTGTATATATAAATGTGCACACATTGTCTATTCTCTGTGGGTGGAGAGTCTTTAGACTTTAATTGCATAACTTTGAGTTTGAGTTGGTGGGCTCTCTTTCTCTTTCTCTCTATCTCTCTCCCTCGGATTATTTATATTCATATTTAGCATGGAGAGAAGAGGGAGAAGGGAAAATTCAAAGTGAAATGCAGTGACGGGCTAGAGGAGTTGGAGTTATGGGGCCATATACTGCAATTTTGTGAAGGACAGAATGAGGAGAATAGGAAATAATTTCTCTGGAAATTTATGAATTTTGACTCTCAACTCAACGCTACTGGGGAAAGTAGGAATCCCCAACATTATGATAGAACAGGATGAATTTCATTGACAGGAACGGACGGGAAAGAGAGAGAGAGAGAGAGAGAGAGAGAGAAAGAGAGATAAAGAGAATATATGTATAGTGAGTGAATGCTTGCTACGGGAGAGGACTTTACCAGGAATTAATGGGTGGAGAGAATTTGAGTCAGAGAGTGGTTATGAGCACATTTTATTTCATATTTTACGATCGTTTCCATGTTGTTGATGAAGTGCAAGCTGTTTAAATAATTCGCCCGACTGACGAACGAACCAACGAAATAACAAAATGACGAGAGTTTGATGCATGTCCCAACTTTGGACTATACTACAATGCAATATATCCATGTTGCTTGCGAATAATAGTCTGCTAACGACTGTACAAACTGTAGCATGGAGAACTCAAACTACTCCATATGTCTACGATTGACTTGACTTGACTTGTACTACCATGTTCATGCTCATGCTTATACTATATTATATTATGTTATATCTGTATGTAGATGTTACAATCAGCTACAACATACAAATATACAACGTTTACACTATCGACAATCTAGAATCTGCACAGTTTTTTAACATGGTGTTTTCCCTCTCCCTCTCTCTGTCTCTCTCTCTCTTTTTGCTTGTTCTCAAATGGAAATTTTTGGCTATCTGGAAATCTTTAGTCTCTCTTTATAGATTCCATATGAATCTCCATTTCATTTCGTTTGGTTTCATTTCATGCATGCTCAGCTTTAAATTTCTCTTATTGCATGCCAGTGGGTAGTTTTGTTCTTGGAGATCTGTTGGTTTGCTGGGTCTGACTCCGTAGTAATAGTAAAAAAGAGTAAAAGCGGAGAGGAAAGTCCCCCCACTCACTGAATCCTAAACGCCTCAGTCCTGAATCTCCTGAATAATACCAAATTTTGAATGTGAGCCGGTTATCAGTTGCTATCAGGCATTTTGACCAAATTTCCTTCCACTTTCCAACTGTCTCTTTCTCTCTCTCTCTGTGATATGCTGAGTTGAAGTTGGAGCTGGAGAACACTGAAATGTATATCAACTGTCTGAATTTTAATTCAATATCGGACGGACTTTGAATCTTAACATCCGTCCCACATCTTGAATCTTGAAAATATTCGTGGAATTGTGGAATCTCCATCTCTCTCTCTCGCTCTTGCTCTCTTATACAGTCACAGATAGTCAAAACCAACTCATAGTTCATGTTCATATTTGTCATTCTGGCTTGGGGTTTCTCTTTCTCCGGCTTTTGTCTCCAGATTTCTCCTTGTTGCCAACCCAACGTACTTTATATTACCCAAATTCTAGTTTCTAGTTTCTAGTGTCTAGTCGTACATTTAGTTTTAGTTCTGGTTCCATAGTCCTAATCTTAATCAGATTCTTTCGCTATGTTCACTATGTCAACTCGCAGTTTCATGGTGAGTCGTCTTCATAGTCAAATTTCAAATATTCTTATAGGGAATGAACTTACAAGTCATATGCGGCGCGCGGCATTGTCAGAAGAAACAGCTTTGAGTTTTCTTCGTTTGACTTTCCCACATCTGCTACATCCTTCATCCTAGACACACATACATACACACACACTCTCTCTCTCTCTCTCTCTCTCTCCTGCCTTCCCTCTTTGACTAAGTTAGAACCAGCTAGGAAGAAAGCAAGTATGACTTGGACTTCCGATTTCGATTTTGACTTCAACGTCGAATTCGACAGAATCCGAGGCCTCATATATATGTAGCTATTGAGCAACTTGGACGTTCATGTTACACAAAACCATCTTGCTGGCTTCAGTACTGAACTACTGATGGCCGTATACACAAGAGTTTTGTGTGTGTGAGTGTGTGTGTGTAATAAAGAGAAAGAGGGAGAGAGAGACGGTGGGACGGAGCATGGTTGGTTGGTAAAGGATTTCCTCAGTTCTTCATTCTCAATTCTCAATTCCCCATACTCCATTCCTATTCCTATTGCATTCAAATAGCCAAAGTATAAATTACATGCGATGGAGAAACACGCAGTATTTTTTTCTTCTTTCTTTTCCTTTTCTTCTCCGTCTTTCTCTTTCTCTCTCTCTCTCTCTCTTTTCTTTTTCATTTTTTCTAAGAGCGTTGGGAAAAAAGAGTTATGGGAATCGATAGGCCTTAAAATTCTTGGGATTGCCAATATAGTTCTCGTAAAAGTCAACATGAAGGAATTGTCATAAGCCTGCTGTTTTTTCTGCTGTATTTGCAAGTATCCAACGTTCATATTTTTCACCATTAAACATCCCCTCACTCATGATTTTCCCTCTCTTTCTCTCTCTCTCTCTCTTTCCCTATTCTCAGCCGTCCCTATGACTTTTAAAGCATTTCCCCTTGTCTTCCTGCCTAACGAATGAACTATCGAGACATGCAAGTTCATTTGAACGTGTGCGCCAGTGCCTATACAGAATACAGAATACAGACGTAGATGAGTTTAATAGTCATATTTCTTGTGTATACACGCGACGATCAATCTTTATCTTTATATCTGTATGTGCAATTCAATACAATGTAATATGTAAAGGGGTTCATTTTATTGGAATCATGGATTTTGATATTTATACGAAATGACGAAAACAAAAATCCTGCGGGTTTTTATCCAGTCACCATGACGACATTGTTTGAAGTCATTGTAAATGTTTCACTAGTTAAAATCCAAGTGCCACGTGTATGAATTTTTTGCATACTTTTTCCTGTTCGTGTATTTGGTTTGTTGAATTTTGTCAATCGTTTTAGCTTTGTGTTCCCATCGATAAGACATTGGAAATCTTTTTATCTTTGACATGTTTGAAAATGGCACATTCTAAAAGAATGAAAATAAAAATCTCGTTTTGTTTGACATGTTGACGGTTGACTGTGAGAACGGTAAAGACAAGATTGTTGATGTGAAGTACAGTCGGGAGATTCTCTCTTGTTACAAGATAAAGAAAAACAGATTTTTTCTGCCTATGAAATGAATCATGCGAATCGTACGTACGTATGTAATCGTACTCGTTCACGGCAGTAAATTGCTCCTGTGTGTGAAACGAAATTCTCCTCAACCGAACCGTCATTTGACTAGAGAGATACAATATTTTACTGTGAGCGACTCATGCTGACGCTTTCAATATGAATCTCGTTCAGAATCTATGCTCTTTGATATTTTAGCTTGAGAAGCTTCAGTTGAAACACGAGCTGAGAAATACAGAGGGAAAATGCTAAAACGAAAAAACGAAAATGAATTCCCATGCACAAACGACATTTTGAGTGTGAGAGCAAGTGCGTGCATGTGTATCTTATGTTTGGATTCTATTCGTATAGGTATTCGTATGAGTGGAAGAAGTGGAAGGGAAGGAAAAACTCTTAGGGAAACTCTTGGTGACAAATGAGGATGGGAAGGTTAAACCCCTTGGATTTTATGGACAAGCACCTCATAAATTAAGACCTAACAAGTGCAACGTGAAATTAAAGACTCAGGCAATTTTTCTTCTTCTTTCCTTCGTCTCCTTTTTCTTCTTCTTCTTCTACTTCTTCTTCTTCTTCTTCTTCTTCTTCTTCGTATTCTTACATTTCTACTTGTTTAAATGTGTGAGAACTTGGATTACATCTTGAAATCTTGTATATGTAGATGTGAGATTCTGTAGATTGCATTCGGAGTGTTTTTCTTTTATTCCTATTCCAAATCATAATAATAATTATTATACTGAGTTCTTGTGTAAGTCACCTATTCATTGAGATTTTATTATGTATGTTCATGATTGTATATTATGTGTGTGTGAGTGCAGTTCTCATTAGTCATTAAGAATTCTCATTAACTCTACACAGAGAAAGAGTGAGAGAGAGCGAGAGAGAGAAAGAGGAACTTGAATTCAAATTTAAATTCCACCCTCCAGTTTTTCCTCTGAAACATCTTCAAGTTTCTATTTAATAGTGGCTTAAGTGGATTCACCACATTCAACACTTTCATTCAGCATCCTTCTCTTTCATCTTCATTCTCCATTCAACTCCCATAAATAACAACCAAATACAAATTTGATTATTTTAATTCTGTAATTTCCTTTGTACTGCTTACCAACATTGACTCCGCTGTCCTTCACATTTTTACTGTAGGCAGATTCATCTAAAAGCAATTTTTGTTTATAGAGATTTCCAAAAATTTCAAATCCAATTTAAAATTTAGCTTTCCCAACAAGCTCTATGATTTTCCTCCAGAAAAGTTTTCTCCATCGTTTAGTGCATCTCTCAAATCCCATTGTATTGTAAGAAAATAGTTCTTACACTCATACAGCTGGAATACTGGCTATAAATACATATGTACATAGTTTCGAATCATTGGTATTTGGTCGAGTAGTCATGGAAGCGAAAAAATAACACTCGAGAAATAAAAAAGAAGGGAAAAAAGAAAAGGAAATGAATGAATTGAAATATTGTATTGACTGTCTTTAGTTTTTACGCTGTGGGCTTCAAGGTTGAAGACTGGAGTGTGGTGCGTAATGCGTATGTACTGGTGAGTAATTTGAAACAGTAGTGTGCAGAATGATGAAGGGAAATAAAACGTTCAGAAAATAGTGATATAAGGACAAGTTCAGAAAACGACGACGACGACTCACAAACTCACAACAACTGAGGAAACTCAATAACTATAGTGAAAACGGGAGAGGAAGAAGCGGAGGGTCGACAAGGAGTTGAAGTACTTCTTGGTTTTTTGATCGTCAAGTTTTAAGCGTGGAAAAGGAAAAGCAAAGGGGCGGAAACTGGAAACGCTCTTTGAGTTTTCAAAGGAGTAGTCACTATTCACTAAGTAGTCAGTCGTTCTCATTCACATTCTCTTTTCTCTCTCTCTCTCTCTCTCTCTCATCCTCAATGCTTGCGGTCGTGAGAAGAATATGATGAAGAGTATGTTTCACATTCTTGACGCTTCAGTTCCTTTGCACATCCGAATCTGTCTCTATATTCCCATTTTCCTACTTGTTCTCTCCGAGTTTGAAGGGAAGGCTGTCTGTCCAAAATTCCGTACACAATTCCCCAAATCCTTCATTCACTTTCAACGTGAGTTTTTTTGCACTCCACACTCACATGAAAGTAAACTTTTTAATAAACTCAACTTTTTTCCTCCCTATGAGCTTTTTTTTATGTATGAGTGCGCGAGCATTTAATTACTACCGTTTTTTTTATGTACAAACTATTTACTCTCTCCAACTCTGTACAGAAATACTAAAGATATCTGTATATTTCTCTCTGTGTGTATCTGTATTTATGTTCCGTGTTGCGTACTGTAGCAATAGCAATGCGAGTGGGTACAGTTCAGCTGTACCATGTTTTGTTACTAGTCGGGGAAGATTGGCAAAGTATTTATATGAGTGGCATTTAAAATGTAAATTTTCATTTAGAGACAAAAGACAAGGACATGCATGGACATAATCTTAATTTGAAGATTAGAATAAAAGAGTCAAGTGTGCATGTGCATGTGTGTACACATACGCCCTAAATTTGAAGATTCCCAAGGAGGGAGATGCATTGAAATTACATAAAGATTACACTACACATACACAGTTTGTTGTAGAGCTTGAATTGAAAGAAGAAGAAAAAACTAAACGAAAATGAAAACAAAAGCAAACACTTGTAAAAGAGTAAGTTGGAAATGTACAGACATGCAGATAGTACTTGGAGGAAATAGAAGGAAAGCCTTGCAATTTATGAGTCTTACATTTACAAATCTTCACATTTAACAATTGCTTAATTCCAGAGACGAATTATTTGGGAATGGAACAGACAGAGAAAAGAAAAGGATTATAGGTATGTAGAGTTAAATAAGAATTACTTGAACGTGTACTAGGAATACTTGACGCATTTCCCCGTTTGTCCTTGTTCTAACTATTTAGCTAATATCTAAAGAGAACTATCAAATCAAGTTTGTCTTCCTCTTTTCTTCAAGCGCACATGGATTTTGCTGAGGGACACCTAGGAAATCAATTAATAAACTAGTGGAAACTGTTCACGTGCACATTTCTTTGCAATTAAATGACAAGGGACAAATGATACCGTTATTTGGGGTCGTCTACCTGAAAGCTGCTCCTGCAGCTTTCACAGATATCGTCTCGAAATTGTTTTTGAAAACTACAGATAATAAAAAAAAATGAAGGAATCAAAATCATTTTTTTCCCCTGCATGTCAATAATTCATGTATGCATTCATTGAGGATAAGTGAGGACAATAGGATGAAAGGACACAAAAGAACAAAGAATATGTCGAGAACAAACAACTTTGAACCGTATGGTTGGATTTACCAGGGCATGTATATTTTTCAAACTATCCTACAGTATTTGCTGTTTCTCTCTCTCTCTCATGTTTAGTACTCGAATTTTGGATTTTGTTCGTCATAAAAATGAGTAGAATTTTATGGAGAGCAGTGATATAGACCGCAGGCGACTCTCCCATCTACATCTACACATGCACACAAGCACACACATACACACTTTAGTACTCAACCAAACTCACCCACCTTGATAGCAAGTTGGTAGATAATGGAGAATAGGGAAATGAGAGTGGAGACAGTGGGGAGAGGGAGAGGAGGAGAAGGAAAAGAGTCTATAGTGTGGCTCATATTCAATGTAGGCCAAGTGGAACAGGAGAGAGAAAAAAACTCATTGAAAATTCTAAAAAGCATTAGATTAGCTTCGTATAATCTGCATAACTTTGACTGTACCCTGTGTGTGTGTTTGTGTGTGTACTGTGTACATCTACATTGAAGAAGGGAGATAAAAAAATATTCCTCGTTCCTCGAGAATATCCGCCGCTGCTGCCTGCACATTGTACACTGTGGATTGAAGGAGCAACAAAGGGAAAGTTATGTCGTTCTAGTTGCAATAAATATACTGTATTATGCATGTACAGGCTAGTGTGAGTTTGATAGAAGTAGAGAGGGGAGAAAACTAGAGGAAATTCTCTTGCCTTTGTTCTCCCCGTCTGTTTCTCCTATTCCTCTCTCTTTCTCTCTCTCTCTCTCTCTCCATCTCCAACTTTAAACATATCTGGGTAAGTAGTTTCTCTGGAAATCCTTTAAAGGTGTACATCAACACACTTCTACACAACCTCCATATCTGTAGACACTTTTCACACAGAGAAAAAGGAAACAGGAACACACGGAGAAGCACAGACAGTAGACTTGAGAGGAGTTACAAGGGGAAAAAAATGTGAATCGATCCACGCGAATTTTCCTTGGAGACTCACAGTCTCAAAGTGAGGTGAAGGGAAGGTAGGGGAACTCACTTACACACACACACACACACACACACACACACACACACACACACACACAAAATGTAGAATGTGAATGTGAATGTGTTAAAAAAATGGGGGAAAGTAGAAGTTCAACAAGCCTATGTCTAGTTTGCTCTTATGAAGGTAGTCATTCAGGAGAAGGCATTTCCGACATTGTGTGACGTTCGAATTGAAGTTTCGTTTGAATCCTTCTTCTGTATTTTGAGCTTGAACACAAGAACTACTATGAGTTGAAGAAACATGTAGTATCCTTTCAGGCTCAAAGTTTGCTCCATGTATAGCCAAATCAAACTGAAACGAAACGAAACGAAAGAAAGAAAGAAAGAAGAAAGGAGAAGAAGAAGGAAAAGAAGAAGGAAAAGAAGAAGAAAACGTGACTATTCTTTTCGCTCTCTTTTCTTTCTCCTTTTTTCTATTTTTTTTTTTTTTACTTCTTGTTCCAGTTCTACTTCTCTAGTTTTTTTTCTGGTTTCATTTCCTTTTTGCTTTCATTTTTTTCCCCTCCTTGCACAAACCTTCAAGCTTTTTTTACTCCTCAACTCGACTATGTCTATCCCGTTCACCTTTACTGTTTCCAATTCTACAATTCTATTCTTCCGCTTGTAGACCATTTCAAATTGGAACTCAACTGGAAATTTCCACGATCGAAAAAGAAGAAGAAGAAACTAACTCATGTTGTACAGTACATTTTGAGTGTGTGCAAATATGTAGAGACTTTGCCATTTCTCATATCGTATTCTTGATATTCTCATATCCACAAACATAATATATCGTATGATGGAGGGAAAGGATACGTATCTGTATTATGTGATGGTGGAAAGGGAGAGAAGAATTTCCTTTGGCTTTGTTGTGGTGAGTGAATGTGTAAAATATAAGGAAAATGGAAGAGAGTACAAGTTGTTTCGTTCCTTCATTTCAAATATTTCAAAGGAATAAATGTCATCAACTATGCAGTACAGAGATGAATTGAGATACTCCAAGCGTCCCGACAGGGAATACAAAACAGGGAATATAATACATAATATACTTGTTGTTGCAGTTTGCACTTTCATGTCCCCGTGTACACTTGATGATTGCACGATTGTTTGCGAAATGTGGAGAGAAATGGCAAAGGATAAAGTCAGATCGGTGTTTGGAGATGGCAAATGGGAAATACAAGTAAAAGGGAGGTTTTTAAAAGAGAGAGAGAGAATAGAGAAGGAAAAGGTTGTCTGACGAGAGAAACGAGATGATTCAGATTGTGAAGCATGGCAAAATGGACTAAACAAACTGTGTGGACTGTGAAGACTCAACACACTTTAATGCAGGGAATCTGATTCAATAGTTCCACCTGGAAATTCATGAGCTGCACTTACACACTTTTCCCTAGAAGAGTTTTTCAAATGCCAAAATTCCTTCCCTTGTTCTTATGTTCATCTATTATGCAGGGAAAGAATGCAGCGGACAGGGAGAGCACGGAAATTTATTCATCAAAAATACTACGTACAAATTGCACTTTCTTTCTGACAAATGTGAACATTTCCACTGATATTACATATTTGTATAGCTTTTCAACGTTCAATGGTAATGACATTTCCACGTTTCTCTTGGCACTTTTTCTACTGTGTATAGCTTCTTTTTTTTTACAAAGACTTGAGAGTGAAGATACAAAGTCCACTATAATGTTACCTCAACTCAAATCCTCTTTCCTCTTTTTAGTCTAGACTTTCATTGGCAATGTCTGAAGTAGTTTGTCTGCATGCGTTTGAACAGTTATTATCTGTGGAAGACAAAGACGAAGGGAAACAGGTGTTTGCATTGCGTTATACTTGGTTGATGGCCCATTTGCAAATATATATTTGCAATGAAGGATATTGACAAAAATAAATAAAAGGGACTTGGACATAGAATAGATTTTCGAGAGAAAATGACTTTACTAGGGAAAATGTAACTTTATTGCAAATCTTTATAGGCAGAATCCCCCCAAAAAATAACTTTAGTTTGTTGGGAAAATTCCTTATTTTTTTGAAGGACTTTTTTTCCATTGAACGGTTTTGTCCATGAAAATTACGTCCATGTATGTATTTTTGATTATTTTGTATTTATAGGTAAGGTAAGTTTTGGTATGAGCTGGATGGATGGAAGGGTTTGAGTTTTACTAGCGCAGTCTTCACCTGTTTATTTTAATGGGCTATAAACCGTACTAAGAAATCAGGATATCAAAAGTGAAGCTCTAAAAAAAAGTACTCGTTTAAGATTTAGAGCAGGGGTTTCAACAGATAGAAAATCTACACCTTTCCTAAAGCTTGAACGTGCATCAACGGTTTCAGTATATTTCAGTGTTTCAGTGTTTCAGTATTTCAGTATTTTTTGTAGTAAAAAAAAAGAAGAGCATACGGATATTAAAGAAAAACTTTTGTATGTTTTTTTTCGTCCTCCGCTGGTTGAACGTGTGTAATAAGTCTGTTTATTTCATATTTGGTATTCATGATTGTGTGTCTTTGGATTGTGCTCGAGCGGCAATAAAATACACGGTGAATTGCAGAACGTGAATGGGCGAGAGTATCACTTTATGATTTTAATGCTTCCGTATTATGACTATAAATATTATACAATAAAAACTAAACTAGGGATAAAACCCCAAGCTACCAACTCCCAACGTCAGCTCCAAGCCACCAGCTATGAACCACACACATAGACAAAGGCATTCGGTGTTCTATCTCTCTCCCTCTCTCTCTCTCTCTTAATGTAGGTCCCCCACATTGTTTCATCGTATATAGCTTGAAGTAATATTTATTCTGTAAGTTGAGTTGCTTTCCCTTTTCTTCTCCTTTCTCCATTTTCCCTTATAAATCCACTCTTTTAAGGAGTAAGGTAAAGTGTTTTAAGCCTTTCTCTTTTTTTTCGATTCCTTTCTTAAATTTAACCGAGAGAAGCTGGTCGTTGTTGGTTGTCGTCAAAATCGTTGATTCACTTTTACTTCCCTCATTCTCTCTCTCTCTCTCTCCTTGGCTCGTGTACATAAAAATGTTCTTTTTTTCCCAGGACAAGGTTTCTCTCTATTACTCATAACAATTCCTTCAAGATTCTCAATATTCTCCAAGCTCCAAAAAAAATATCATACGAGATTGAGAGCTGAGGAAGCAGAAGTAGAAGTAGAAGTAGAACAAGAGCAAGAGGGAGAAGAAGTATGAAAGTAGAACTAAGAGAACTGCAGGAGCTTTGAGCAATGTGTACTTTTATCATCGTCATATCCAGAGACGATTTGGTCGTTCTAAACTAAAATGCGAAGAATATGGTCCATTAAGCCGATATCTCGATCAAAAGGCAATGCAGTGTGTCGTCGACATGTTCATTTCTTGGAAAATACATTGGCACTCTCGCTCGCTCTCTCTCTTTCTCTCTCTCTTTCTCTCTCTTCCAAGATAAAGCCAATAGTAATAGTAATGGTCGTCGGAGTCTCTTTTTTTCTGGGTAAAAATGCAAGTTACCTATATAAAGACAAGTCCTCATATACTGTCCTCTGTGTCCTGCATGTATATGAATGGAAACTGAACTCGGACGACAACGATTCTTTTATCTTTTGATTCTTCTCGTCCATGGCGTCTTTTGACAGTGTTACTCTTTATTTCATCTCACTCCTTTTCCATCTCTTTTACTCTTCTCTTTCCCCCTTTCCGGACTTCTTTCTACAGATATTTTCTTTGTGGGATATCCAATGTCCACAAATAATAATAATAATACAGATGGATAACTTTCAAATGAGAATTCCTTATACAACTACAACAATATACATATAGAAAGAATCTCTGTACACAACCCATTCCATAATGTCACATCAAGACCCGTCAAGTAGTTTCCCTTTACTTATTATTCCTCCCGTATAGACTTTTGCCTTCCGTTCCCAATTTCAATAGGAGCTCGAGAATGCATTTACGATACAATGTAATTAATTGCTGGATAGGGTTTAAGCAAACGTTTATTTATAAAAACGTCCTAGTTCTAAATTCTCTCTGATTCTAAAGAATGGTTAAAATGACTGTAGGTACATGTATGCACATGTAGTTTTGAACCCCATTTCGTCTCAGTCGTGTTTCTAAATTTTCAAGTTGATATAGATTTATGAGTTATGTAATTTATACGGCAAACAGGAAATTGTACCAATACATAAAATAATAAAAGAGAGAAAGAGGAGAAAAAAGGCTTCCAGTACGAATATGGCTTTACATTAGTTGATAAGATTAAAGGATGAGACAGGTTGGACTGGAAGACAAAAAATTCATTGTACATTGTGGACGACGCGTATACATACTATTTGATACTATAAATATATGGGCATTTGTAGTTGGCAGTTAGAATTCTTAATGGTATCGTATTCTATATCGTATATGGATAACTTATCATATGTATTAAATATTATGTACAGTCACCAACATCGTGCTCACCTCACAGTTCAGTTCACAGTCACTCACATACAAATATTACACAAAGTCAGTCCTATGGCTTTCCCCCATGTCTAAGTCCTTCTTTCTCTCCCTCTTTCTTTCTTTCTCTCTCTTTCTCTCGCTCTCTCTGTTATGATACTCGATCCTAAAGGGTTTTAAAGAAAAGTTATATCTGTATCTTGTACAGTACTCCATATGTCTAAATTCTTTGATATTTGTACGGTGGAATTGGAGCTGGAACGGGAGACTGGAAGGTGAAAGTGGAGAGCGCAGAGCGTAAACTACAGTTACAGTCCTCCGTTCTTTCTCTAGCTCTCTCTCTCTCTGTCTTTCACATATATAATATGGGGAGCAGGAGAATATTAAAGCACCTTTTCTTAATGCTTGATAGTAGATTATGATGTTTTGTAAGTGGAAATGGTAGAATGAGCGTACACACACACACACACACATGTACGAGCCTATATTGAATACATGTGTACACCTCAGCTCCGTCCGTCCGCATTACATGTGTGTGTGTATGTCTAAAAAGGTATTTTGTATTCCACAAGAGTTTGTAATGTGATTTCAACTCACTCGGCTCGGTGGATGAGATGAGGATAAGGTGGGCATCCAGTTCCACACAAACAGAAAATAATGTTCGACGACGTGCCGTGTAATGTCCTTACATTATGAGAGTACATAGTCGCGTATGTACGGGAAGGCTCGTGTGGCTGGGACTATATACATATGTGTGTAATTTATATATATATGTAAGAGAAAAGAGATATGTATATGGATACACGTGTTATCATATGAGGGGTAGAAGTGGAAGTAACTAGAGAGAGAGAGAGAGAGATAGGGATGGAGGAACAAGGACAACTTAGTATTGGCTTGTACGACGTACGTGTGCGAATTTCATTTGGACAGTAATTGCAATATCCAATCATAAATACTATCCCATAACAATATTATTATAGTTTGGTTGGTTGGTTGGTTGGTTGGTTGGTTGGTTGGTGGGGAAAAGGTGGGAAAAAGTGAGGGGAGACACGCACAAAGAGATATGTACAGGTATCCAGATATCCAGAGAAGAATCTTGTCCAGACAATATCACTGATATTATTATTATTATTTGATTTGGCGTGAAAAATATGTTGCTCGTAATAAGTTCGGCAATGTAAATGTTTAGTTTTCATTCACTAGGAAATAAAATCCTAGATATTGTTTTAATTTATTTTAAAGGATATACTTTAAAAGGGTTTTATAATATAATTTAAATGAATAATAAACAATGCTCAAGCCGAGAG
>JAIUND010000483.1:0-68440 GCA_034699125.1 Gisinianus flammeolus
CATGGTATTATTAAATTTGAAGAAGAAGACTTAATTGACGAAGATGACGACTATGAGAAAAATAACATGTCTGAAGAGAATGATAACTCGATGCATGATATGTTAGGGAATGTTGAGCAAGAACAAAATTCGATGGGTACAATTTTTACAAGATTGCATGATGTGTAATATAATTTGTATATCGTATATAAAGATGAAATTAACGTTTTAATTTTAATAAATGAATAAATTGTCTTTAGGATCTTATATGGCTGGACCTAGTGGGCAAGGAATAAAAATCGTTAGTGTGGGATCCGACTCTGCCTCTCACGGTTAGTAATGTTTTTTTAATTTATTTTATCAATAGTAGTAGGTCTAGTTTTCTCCTCCAAGGACATGAAACGGGAGTGCTCAGCTAATTGGCATATGATTTTTGTTATTATTTTGAAATACAGTACGTCAAAAAATGATATATGGACTTTTTCAGTATCAAAGTAAATATCAAGCTACTTCAGCAAAAATCTTCAAATGTTTTTGAAATTGTAGTACATACTTATGTATATCCTAGAGAATTCATTTCTTTAACATGCAAAATCATCGATAGCTTGATAATTGAGGTGGATGTCGGACTTTATAGTGTGTAACGGTGTTGTGAGCGTCTATGAGAATCTTTGAGCAAAACACGATAATTTTGCATGTTAGAGAATTGAATTCTCTAGGATATTCTACAATTTAAAAAACATTTGACTATTTTCATTAAAGTTACTACACTTATACTTTGTGACTGAAAAAGTCCATATCATTTTGTGGCATACAGTGTGTTAAGAAATCCTATTCTCACCCATAAAAATGCTTTTTTTTCAAAACTGAAAGATCTGGGAATCCATTTTATTGAAGATGTGATGTACTTAAGATGTCATCTTCCCATTGAATTATATGCTACCAAAATGTGTGTATACATTTTGGCTCATATCCCAACGTGAAATTTTTGTAATTTGCAGCTAGTTAAAAGAAGGTATCTGAGCAGATATTTCAGTTTTGAAAAATTGCATTTGTATGGTTGAGGCTATGATTTCTTAACACATTTTACTGTATATTTATCTTACTGTAAGTACATGGGACTAGTAGTAGTTGTTAACCAAGGGTTGCATATATACCACACATACTAGAGAAGGCCAAATATGTATGCATGCAATTCGGCATGCTCCCAAGTTGGGAGTCCCAACAAGTTACACAGAATGGTGACAATGTACTTCCAGTAGTACACTGCCACTGTTTAGTCCTAGCTCTTTGGAATCATAACGAATTGCATGCATATTTGATCTCCACCAGTATGATTTCATATGATATCTAAAGCCTGTAGAACTTTGTGTTTTTGAGGAATTTTACTCAATCCTCTACCTCTTGTTGATTTCAACCATAAACATATGGGATGTATGTATTTCAAAATAGCCAAGTGACAATGAACGAACAGAGTGAAATGTTTTCCCACCCTAGCAAACTCGATACAGACAGATGTAAGAGGGCCGTTGGTTTTACCATAAATATCTTTGTAGGGTTTCAAATATTTTGCAAACTTAAATAATATAGCTTAGGTGCATGATATAATCGGAGTATAATAATAATCTTCATATTCTTCATTATTACGTTTCCGAAAGTTTAATAGTAGAATGCGAGACAAAATTAATTCAGGTCATTAAGCATTCCAATTCCATCTAGTTTCAGAATTAAGGTTTAATCATCATCTGGTTGGAACTCGTTTTTTGTAAATTTCGTGGTCTACTACAGTAATAATGGTTTTGGCTTTAGGTGGTGGCACTAGTGCATATACAACGTCTTCTTCCTCATCTCAATCTGTTCCAAATTATATTCTTACTCAGACAAGAGCGGGTAACAGCAAGTTGATTCGTGAGGGCTTCACTTATACCCGCTGTTCGCGTCCATTGCAAGCTAAGGAACGTTTTAGATGTTTGAATACTAGATTTTGTCACGGGAAAGTGAGCAGAGTTCTAGGAAAAGACTTTGTGTTAGACAGAGAACACAGCAAGAAGTGTGGCGAAAATAATGCACTACTCATTCATTGGAAACAATAGCTACTTCGTTTTGATTTATATTGGTCAAGAAAGTTTTAAAGTTCTTGGAAATTTCCAGTTTCATGCTGATGTACACTATATAAAGTGTGTAGAGTTTGATATTTTGTAACATTTAAAATAAAATGACAAGTTTCCACATTTGCAGATACAAATTCGCACAAGTCAATTCTTCTGCAAAAATGTTTTCTTGAAAATGATCAATGAATGTTGACCAGTTTCCGTAATAATAAAAAGCTGAAAGTTTTTTTTTTTGATATCGAATTATAATTTTGATAGAATTCCACAACTATTGCATAAACCAAGGATTAGGAAAGCATTAAGCTATGAGTAAAAATTAAACAATCTTTCAAGCGTTGGCATTTTTGAATTGTCATTTATTTTACTGCCTATGTATAGGCCATAAATAGTATCTTATATGGATCATAATATGGATTTAGCAGATCAATTTAGCTAGTTAATTACAGAGATGGATGATTTTGGCTTTAGGTTTGTGTTGGACACCGACATCAGCTACCTCTTTTACATTGTGCAAAACTCGAGGTGGAAACCCAAAAATGATTCATGCAGGATTTTGTTATACCCTCAACTCGAAGAATCGTTCGGGTACTGAGAATTGGCGTTGTATCAAGACTAAAATTTGCAAAGGACGATTGACTGTAAAGTCTGGCCACTTCAAGCGACTAGCGGAACACAGTTTTAAATGTTCCGGTCGTGGAGTAGATGATACATAAACTGACTTGCTACATCATTTACACGTCTTACATTTTAAAAATGTCTATTGATATTTATAAATTGGATTTAAAATGAACAATTAATATACATACTTGTATTGAGGATGTTCAAACCGAATAATGTCACTGATCAAAACCGAGACAAGTTTAGGACTACGGAATTCCCGTTCGGTATAAAATGCACATAGGTAAACATGAAACGTTGACATGATCACGTCATATTAGGATCGAAAATCCACTGAAGCCATTATATTAGCATGGTAGTGAAATTGAGGCTATACTATAGAAATTTTGAAACAAGTACTGTTTACTACCCATTAAAAATTGACAATTACTGGAAGGAACAAGTTAAGCGTTCATTCCAGTGCAAAGGGCCTTGTTTAACCCATTCATCTGAATTTTAGTTGGAGAAAGTTATGCATAGTCATGAGAACTGAACTGATACTTCACCAAAAAAATGTACGAAAACATCAAAATAAAACGGCAAATTCTTTTGTGGTTGAGGTGAAAGTGACGGGTGAAAGTTGAAAGATAGCTGTACACGAGTACACGCAAATTACAATTGTGCATCTTCTAAGGAATGGGAGTTCTAAAGTCCTGAATCGTCTCAATTTTGTTCTGCATTCCCGTTAGATAAATAACTAGTAGAGAACGCCAAATCAGTAGATATTTTAAGTTTGTTTTAAATTGGAGGAAATTTTTTGGTGTTTTCTTTGTGATCTCAGTGGTTATAAGCATTTAAAATCCACGCTAAAGATTTTGAACCTACATTCAATCAATTCCATTATCTAGTTGAAATTTTCGACCACTGAACGTTAATTCTACGAACTGTAATTAGGTGATCAGTTTTGGACAGACCAGCCTGAGACTAAGATGACATTGACTTCGAAGGGGCGTCCAAAACTCTGGTGCAATGGTTTTAGTCACGTCCTCCACGGTGTTACGAAAGATGGAAAAGAAAGTTGGCGTTGCTCGAAATCTACTAGTCTTAAATGCAAGGGAAGAATCTTTAAGTTAAAAAATGGCGAGATAGGTGTAATAAAGACACATACGTTTGAATGTATCAGCAAAACGACTGTTTTATAAAAAGGAAAAGGTTTTATATATGTTTTGTGTTCACATTACACTAGACTTACTAACTCATGTTTTGCAGCATTTTCCCATTAAAATTTTACCAATACAAAGCATTCAGAAAATTATAGAAAAAAATATTTTAGAAGTAGAAGTCCCGGTGAACTTATGCTTTTGTTTTTATCTATTTTAACCTTTAAACGTATATGTGATTTAGTTTGACTTTTTTTAAAAGTTATGTACAGATACGTATTGTAAAAAATAAAAAAATTGTATGCACTTGAAAACAAAACATCATGAATCGTTTTCTAAAATTAAATGCATATTTCATTTTAAAAAATAGCAAATCATAAGAAATGGTTCGAATTATGACAGGTTTTATGGGCAGTTGGATGACGAGTTTTTTTTTCTGAATCTGCATTCATGTTTCTGAGGAAAATGGACTAAGAAAAAGGTGCCGTACTATAGGATAAAGGTCGCGGTACGTAGAAATTTCGGAATAGATACATGTATACTCATTTGGACTAGCTAGAAAAGGATAAAATAAATGATAGTGATATATTCTACATATTCCCTTGTCTATTCTTTCATTTCTAATAAATTGAAGCTGGTTTATTTAAAATTCGTAGGTGTGGAGAATAAAGTAAAGCAAACTTACACCATGGGTATTAATAAGAGTGGACGACCAAAATTGCTTTTTCAAGGATATTCATACTCACTGCGAAAAGTGAAAAAGGATAAACATGAGTCTTGGAGATGTGGGCCTAAAAAATCATGCAGCGCTCGTTTGGATAAGTTCGGCACAGTCGTCACTCTAGAAAAACCGCATAACCATCCTATATAATCCTAAGGAAAAAAGTGTTGTAGTTATGCAGTGTGAATCATGGAGAATTTCGAGTGTTCGTGGTTTGGATTTAAAAAACTTGAAGGATAAATATTCGTTCATAACAAAAGTTCTCAATTCGTCTTTTTATTTCTATTTTTAACTGACTTAGTATGTAATGATTACACTGTAATCAATAAGTCTGAGGAGTTGGAGGAGAAAGTCGTTGTTTTATACTGTCTGTACAAAAGATATAGCGTTTCTGTAATATTTCCAACAAAAAAAACAGAGGAAATGCTGTTTAAAATCCGGGTGTTGAGGGAATTAAAGTATTTCTTGTATGTAGATCAAACCCAGGATGAAGGTGCATTTTTGGAGAGAGGATGTGCAAGGCCGAAGCCATGTGTAGAAAAGTCCCCTTCCACCAAAAGTCCTGAAAATGAAAATTCAGAACTTATTGTATTCTATAGTAGTAATAATACTCCTCGGCGTTCATCTGCAATTTGGAATTATTTCAAATTTGATACAGAGGCAAATAAAAGTTATTGTTCTGTCTCGGCATGTATGTCCAGTTTGTCTGGGAAAGTGACCACAAATCTTAAGAAGCATCTACGAATTTTCCATCAAGTTGAATATGAACAAATGTGCAAAGAAGAATCGTCAAGACGGTCGTGGTACTAACCTTCATCTTTTTTTTTTACAACAAACTAGTTACTTTTATGCTAATGTTGTAGGTACTTTGAAATATCTCATTCATGTGATAAATAAAGCGAGTATTTATACACATTACTCTTTATAATGAATCTTGACAGTTATGGTAGGGTAAAATTCAAGCATAAATATTTTTTCATAAGCTCCGTCAATGTATTATATCAAGGATTTCGCATTGTCTTTCGTTTACATATGACTACTAAGGATTTTGATATTGAATTATAAATTAAAATACAATATATTGTTGTGGCTTGTGAAGACAAGACATAGAGAGAGAAACGTTCTTATGTAGTTACATAATAGATTTTTCAAGTAGGATTTATAACATTTTTTAACCAATTAATTATACATTTACCTGTATCAAGCGAATTTAAGTGGAGTACTTAATTGGCGAAACGAATTTTTTGCTGTTAGGCTTGTTTGACATGAACGAAGCTATCATGGCGACAACGGCAAAAGGCAACCCAAAGTTACTATTCCAGGTAGCATTCCAAACCAACAGTAATAATATTTTTTTTTAAAAAAATGGACTCTATTGAATGCTCTGATTCTATATAAAATAGGGATTTGCTTACTTTCGGGACAATTCATCTGCGAGGGAAACGTTATGGGGTATTCAAAATTCGTGGAGATGTGTACGTCACACGAGTCGGAAGTGCAAAGGGCGTGTTCGTCAACTGGGAAGCAAGTACGAAGTGATTTGTCCACACACGCAGAGTTGTCTCACCTAGTTCCATTGATTATGGAAAGTCTGTATTTCCTTGTCTTTCGTTTCTGTAGGTCGTATTCGTTTTTTAATCGCTCTTTTCTGAAGTCCAGGATTTAGGATTTCAGTTTTAACCAGTAATCTATGAATGTTTAAGAATTTTATGTGTTAATTAATTAAACGCTGTACTATATAAATCATAGTACACGGTTGAAGCCTTTGTTCAATAAAAAGACTCATTAATGACAGTTTAAAGTTTAAATTGTAATTACTATTTACACTTCTTATATCTTGTTATCTGACTCATCTGTAGACTTTCATTCTAGGAACATACTACGGGTTGCATTTGAAAAAAAAACATGGAATACAGTTTCAGCATCATAAAATGAAGCTATTACAATTTTCGCAATTCATTGTTTTAAAATTAAAAGATATTCAGATGGAACTTTTACTCCTTTGTTGTAGCTACTATGTATTTGGTTGCTTCTCTAGATTTTTGAAATACGAATGAGATGTGAACACACGTTGGATATTACTCAAAGGCTTTTGGGTGTATTTTGTATCGTGTTATAGCTGTGTTACGATTGGGAAATAGTCCAGAGTTGCATTTAATTTGATTAGCACTAAATTGAACATGATAGTCTGACATAAATTTTGCTTCCGATTTCCGTTTCTGATGTGTTCAATAATTGTGCTTTTCATATTATTAGGTTTACCTCAAAATAAAAAAAGGCAGAAATTGACGAGGACCAAGGCTAGAAGAGTTCACACAATGGGGTGTGACGGTTACTCTTACCAATTAAACAAGACGAATGCTGAGGGGAAAGAATTTTGGTATTGCGCCAAGCGACCTACTTGCGACGCTCGTATGCACATTCTTGGAAACTTAAAAGAATTGAAAGTAGTTCACAATCATCTACCACGAAATGTCCAAAAAACTAAAACGCATTTAGGAAATCCGAAGTTGATATTGGAGGGTCACACGTACGGTTTTGTGGGAATAGGTAAAAGGATTGGAGAGAGTTGGAGATGCAGAACGAGAGGTTGTACCACAAGATTAAATATTCTGGATAATTGTGAAAAAATGAACCGTCCCCACAACCATCCACCTCGATTTTGAACAGTTTAACAATCTACCTACTCTCCATTTTACATAGGACATTTTATTTTGTTTTTTTTGCATTCCTCTTCTGTTTTGTTTTCATTATTTGTGTAATTAAATTTATTCATGTAGACGTTTTCGTATTTCAACATTTTGAAAGTATTACCTTTGGGTTTAACGAGACAAGTTTTTATTTGCATTTACAATTTGCGTACTTCCAAGTAATACACAAATGTTGACCCTAAGTTGTATGTTTTTTATATAGATGTGGTTAAATACTCATTTAAAAATTACCAAGTTGGAATTGCAAGTTTTGTGAACCCCTTTTAAACTAACGAATAAACTTTTCCGAACTTTGAGACTACAAAACTTCATGTCAAAAACACTGCGACCTTCCCTTCTGCATAATCATATACAGATAGTTTCAGAGAGAAGAATTCAAAACTCTTGAAGAAGGTAGATTCAGTATTCAGTATTTACCTACATATTGGCATTATTGGTATTCGTTTATTCCTAAAATGGGAAGGTACATCTTTGGCGTAGTTTGTTGAAATAGAGAGATTATGTTGACATTTCTTGCGGCTAAACAGTTTGGTCTAAAAAGTAAATCACTGTAAATCCATAATATAGCCTGAAAGGGAGGGAGTCAGAAGCATTACGATATTTTGACAAGGATTTGTATTATTCATTTACAGTGACTTTGTCTTTAACCCAGAAGAGACGTCCAAAGTTAACAGTCGGTGATTATTCCTATCTCCTACAATCTGTAAATAAGAAGGGACACCAACAGTGGAGGTATCAAAATTATCAAATCAAAGAAAAAAAAAGGTTATTACGAAAGTTTGGATTATCATAGCGATTCATCTATACATTCAAAATTTCAAAAGTTATATTATAACAAAGTATGTACAAGTTTTACGTAGGCCAACAAATTGGCTTTCAGTTTTGAGTACTTTTGAGTATTTGTTTCCAAGTCTCTTGTGCAAATGGCATTCACAGTTTGTTAATTACAAAAGAGCTCATGGTACAAAATGCATCGTATATAAAATAATCCAACTTGAATAATAAGTTAATCGTTTCACTATTTGTGTCCATGTCCATTTGATGAATCTCATATTCCTTATTATTAGATGTATAACCTACTGGAAAACCAAGTGCAAAGGTCAAAGAATAAAAATAATGCTTATAATATTCATAACTATCACTAATAAATAAACCATTCAACATTAGTTTTGCCCATTTTGCAATATAGTGATTTATTATTATATAGGTCGACTTCGAAAAGTAGATGACCAATGTTTACTTACTATGAAACATTCTGATAGTTGTGATCAAAGGGTCAACCTGGAAACAACCGAATAAATTCAAGTGTCATTTATGTCATTTAAATGACTGACTTTCTTTCTTGCAGAGGGAAGGGAAAATCTTTCAACAGAATTATCAAGTGCAAATCTTAAACAATCCATTAGGAAACTACTACATATGTATTTATTTTTCTCTACTACAATTTATAATATCAAAATAGCGATTAATATAATTTGGGAGATTTTGTCCGGAATCCATCCATCCCTTTATAAAGTTACAATAACTTTTCAATGAATTCCAAGTGGATGTGTACCTTCTTTATTCTTATGAAAATATTATGGAACTTGACTTTCCACTTGAAAAGTGAAATAAGTGCTAATATTTGATAGTCCTTTCAAATTTGTATTTAGTTTGGAATTCCAACTAAAGATTTTAAAGTATAAGGGAAATCAACTTGAATAGCCATTACTTTTACACTTACAAACTACATGCCAAAAAGCTATATTTGTGGTTGGCGTTGTCATTATACAGTTTGGTGCTATTCCCGTGTTGCCTTAATAGAGATGAAAATAAAACAATATAATATATAAATGATTGTTATTCTCGTATGAAATGTGTGTTTGTTGTTGAAGATGCATTTATTTATGTAGATTGTGGATATATGTATTGAGTATAGCATACGGTGAAAATGATGAGATTTTCCGAATAGAGTTTGAAGGCAATATTTTTAGAAGTCGTTGTGACAGAAATGACAATTTATGAAAGAGAGAGACAGTCGCCGGGTACAAATTTATTGTTTAGGCATAGATTTTGAAATCAGGGTCATATTTGCGTGTGTATTCAAGCGGTTCGGTACTGATTTAAAGTGGAGCATTCCTGTCATTGTCTTTGTGGTGGAGAGTTTAGATAACTATTACATGTACATTTGAAATTGGATGGATCTTGTTGTATTTTGTTAGGTGTATGGAACAACGAAGTGGGAAAAGTCCTCGAACCTTGTTTCGGCCTCACACAGAAAGGAAAACTAAAATTATTTTTTGACTCCAAACCATTTCTACTGAATAAGACAAACGGTATTCGTAAGTATTGGTCATGCAAAACTCGACGGTGTCGAGCCCGAGTGTTAGAGTTTGACAATGTTTTCACTTTGCTAAAGGCACATACTCATTGCCGGTAGTCGTCACTTACTTTCCCTCTTACTACATACCGAATACCAAATGAATATACTGATTTGTAACTCGTATCATTGCTCTTCAGTGAAACGAAAATCGGTTTAAGTTTTCTCAGGAATTTGTCAATTTTTGAAGCACGTGATGTTTTCAGCATGTACTATATTTGAAATTATATCCAGTTTCAGACTCAAATATACAAGATAGCGATATGGATATGTGTATATGAATATTTTTGAATTACTACTTAGAAACAATTTACCTATACCTTTGAACTTCATCTTCAAGTTGAGCTATTTTTTCTCCGTTTTATTTCATGGAGTGCAATCTGTAATTATCTTGCTAGGTGTTGGAGAATACTCGAGTCTTAGTGGATTATATGTAAGCCCACAAGGTTTTCGCCGACTGCTCCTTGATGGTTTTACCTATTGTCACCATAAACACAAAATTCGGAGTTGCTCGAAGTCCGAGTACTGGCGTTGCTCAAAACGGAAAACTTGCAAAGGTCGACTCATTAGAAAGGAAAATGGGAACTGCTCAGTCTCCGTCGAGCACACGTGTATCCCTGACGATCCTTCAGCCTCGGCCTTATATGTCCTCTGAATTTAATCTTTCTTCACCACCAAAAACGAAAGCAAGACTTCCGTACTTACTTTCTTTAAGAATAATTTTATACATTCACAAATCATTCGCGTATACATATACTATAATACAACAATGTTATTACATGTACATATATTCAATATTCGTTTTATTATTATTAACTTACGTATCATTAGCGTAATATAAATTTTATATTGTATTTACACTTTGAATTGAATATTTTTGGGGACTTTAAACATTGTGACAAGTTTATCCTTTGTTAATAAATTAATAAATACAATTATATGAACCTTTCATTTGGAGCACTCAGATTTTGTCTATTGGGGGAGAAAACTATTCTTATATAGTGTTAGGAATGGAAGGTGGGAGTTGCGAAAGCGTATTTTTTGGTCTATCATTTGGTCATACCCCATTGGACTCTACTCAGTTTGAAATCCCGAAAATATTTAATGGATTAGAATTGAGTGCATCGTCTTTGGGAGAGCACGAGAGAACGTTTGAATGTTTGGGAGGAGAAAATCGACGAGGAAAAAATCATTCAAGTACAATTTTGGAATCAGAGAACTCAACAAATTATACTTCTAATGCCGCAATAACAAGTTTTTCCAGCGTCTTTGGTCGAAAAAAGTCAATAGATTCAAGTTCAACTCTATTAGGATTACCTAGTAGTATCAGTATGAGGGGAAGTCCTGACGTGAGTGGTTCTTCGTCAACCACTAGTGAACTACACATGTGTAATATTTGTGGCAAAACATTTACCCTGCGTACCAATTTAACTGCACATTACCGATCACATAGCACCAAGGATACTGTTTGTCCATTTTGTTCCAAATGTCTGTCAACTGTCGGGAATCTGAAAAGTCACATCTTGGCAGTGCACAATGGACCTCTTCCTCCATCACGATCTTACAATTCAACTGGGCAGTACTCAAAGAAAAAAAGATCCAAACAATTCCGTCATATGGATGATTTCGGCAGTGAACAATTAACTATTGAAGTGACCCCACAGAATTCTTTATAGTCATCGTTATAGTTTATGTACACATAGCTTACTTTTTATTTGCATGTTTTTGTACTCAGTTTTTTAGAAAACCATGTGTCGTTCTTCATTGTGGAAAGCGATTTGAGCTTTTGTTTAGTATGAACTTTCATTTCTAATTTAAGTGTTTACTTAAATTATCGTGTGGCAAAATAGCATTACCTTGATAATGGACTGAATTGCAAATTTCATAAATATCAACGAAAGCAAGTCGTTAGTTAAATGCATTCATTTAGTAGTTTCATTGTCAGATGGGAAGATTCAGATTTCATTAATTATTAATTAATTTTAATAAACTCCTTTACTGCAAATCCTTCCGTGTATAAACAATTTATGAGATTAGTTTGACTGTATACTTTGATTTTAAAACAATACTGTCTGGAAGCACAGCCTCGTATCTATGCGTTCCGTTTTTTCCCTTGCGAACTCAAAACAGTTGAGATTTTCCGTGTTCATGTGCCTACGGAGTTGAAAACACTTTTGTATTTATATGTCGTTGAAATATTTTTTAGTAACAAGTAGGTTTTCAGAGAAGGATTTAGTCATGAATGAAAATTTACCCGGATGTCCAAAATATTTTGTTAGTCATGAGAATATTGCATTTGAATATTACAGTGATAGAAGAACAAAAAGATCAAGAGGAGGAAGCAGTGAATTTTCCGTTAACCACTTGTGAGATTGTGGAATACCCACAAAAATCCTGTTGGCCAACAACACTTGAAAATACTGAAGAAGGGTCTCAACAGCAAATACCACTCAAGAAAACGTACTTGCTGGTGTCACGCAATCAAGCGGCTACCATGTCATCAGGAGGAGGAGGTTTGAGTGCAAAAATTCATCCAAAAATAAGTGGAAGTAAAAGTACGCGAACTAGTGCAAAATATAAAATTTCGGTCAAGAATGAAATGACTATGAGTGGGACAATTCGAAGCAGATTTGACAAGTCACCCTCTGGCATTGTTGCTCGAAAACATGGTGGATTATCATCCGTTTCCTCCAAAATTTTCATTCCTGGTCCAAAGAATGAAGAAATCCAAGTTCCGTATGAAGGAACGTGGTATCCCTGCTCAGAATGTGATAAAGTGTATAAATGCCGGTCCAGTCTTGACAGTCATTTCAGGATTCATCAGGGAGAGGTCAATCAGTGCCCGATTTGTAATCAATTGCTCTCTAGACAAAGGGACCTAAAACGCCATATGTTGACAGTGCACAAGGATAAGGTTTTTAATCCTCGAGCCTCTAACCATGAAATATGTAAACTCCCTCCCAACGTGTTCCAAAATGACCAAAATAATAGCAGTAGCAGTGCAAGCAATTAATGAACACATTTTTGTATTCACCTAAACAAAATACAAACAAATTTAATTATTTATAGAGTAAGTTTTTTTTACATAGCAATGGATAAAGCAATATGTTTTTCTCTTTAAATTATTGATTATTAGTTAAATATTGACAATTCTTTTAATATTATACAGATTTAAGCTTAGTGTTCACCCATTATTATATATAACACTGGAAAGATTTAAATACAATAGTCTGATATTAAAATAAAAACAAACATCCACCGAAAACCTGTCCTTTTTCTCAATTGGTTGATAATTCTAACGAATTAGTTGTTGTTTTCAATGAAAAATTTTCATCTTCTGTCCTCACGTCATTTCTCCACGTTAGGGCAAGGTTAAAATCATTGTTGTTGCCATCCTAAGTTTTAAATAAATAATACATACATTGTTGTTGTTGCAAGCTGTTTTGAAATTGAATTACATTTGACTGACTTTAGCTTTCTATTTACACTCTTCTTTTGTATGCATAGTGAAGCTCGAGTCTAACGTAATTTTCTTCCTTGTTACTTACTAGTAGTACTTCCTCCTGCTATTTCATGTACTTACAATTAGTATTGGAGGGTTTTGCTGAAGGAATTATTAAGATGAATGACAATATTTTTTAAAAAACTTTTTTTTGTCTATGCAGTAGCTCGTTTATAATTATGTATGTGCCCAATTTAGATTTCGAAGATGGAACGATGAGTTTGGAAAATGACACGTCAGGTGTAGATTGGAGAAGTCGGGGGGACGTCAGTAGTAAATTCCCGTGTCAATTGTGTGAGAAAGTTTACGCAAATGCTTCCTCCCTTTCCGAACATAGAAAGTTTCACCTCGGACTGTTCGCTTGTCCAGTCTGTGGTCGACAACTTTCGAAAAAGTCTCATCTAAATCGCCATCTACGCGGGGTACACGGTGTTCAACCTGCAGAATAAAAAACACAAAAAATGATGAATATATAAAAAAAACTTTTTAAAAAAACTAACTCCACACCTCTGCCTCATATGGATTTTGTAATTTTTGAAATTTTCTCCATCTTGCCAAGACAGTATTTTTTTTTAAGGGAAGGGGGAGGGGGGTATTTATATTTACTACAATAAGTAATCCTTAATTTGTTTATTTCAATTCAATTTCTTAATCTATTAATTTTTTTATCACGAGTTGTTTGTTATTCCAATCGGCCAACTCCCTCAAACCATAAACTATATACACAAGGGAAAATATTGGTAATGCAGCAGTGATGCTGAAAACTAACAAAGTGAAAGTGACAAAGCGATCAAATAAAAAACATTTTATTACAAAACTGAAAGGTTAATTTGAAATTTTAATTATTTTCACGGGGGAAACGTGGAGAATTTCATAAAAAATTACATCAAGTTCCAAGACAAAGTACAAGTTGGATCGTGCGAAAGAGAAGATGAACTGAGACATTGATTTTTGAGATTCTACAATGGAGTAAGAGTAAGCCATAATGTAGGTAGAAAGTAAAAGTAATTTGAATTTTTGTGAAAATATCAGATGATCACGAGTTGTGTCTTGTTAGTTAAGTTTGAGGAAAGTACAAGCTGAAATGACAGCACTGCAATTGTCATACTTTGAATTGAGATAGTGGGGAGTTTACTCACCCAATAAATTGAAATACATTGTTACCTATGAGTATGAATATATGACGAGTTTATGACCACACGCTGTAATTTCATTGTTATTGGATAAAGATTGAAGGAACGATACATTGGGAATCACGACCTGAGATTCTAAATAAGATCCGAATCTTTTTTTCTTTTTTTTGGCATTCATCAACTCTTTCAAATTTCGTTTTCTTTTGTCCATCTCTCTTGACTTTCTAAACACCTTCACTTGCATACAGTTGGAAGTTTCCTACCATGGAGTGAGTGATTGAAAAGTTGGGAAAATCCGGAACGGGACTTAGGGAAGCATTCAAGTATCCTTCTAAGAAAGTTGGATTCTTTTGCTTTTTGATCTAGATGGAATTGAAATCAAAAGATTTTTATCGACTACATATTTTATAATTATCGTTGCGTTGAATAAAAAAATCCAGGCAAATATAAATAGAATGTGGTGCTTCAATTCATGAATAGAGCTTATGTGATTATTGTCTTTTGTATGTACAAAAATTTGTTAGGATTTAGCAGAAGGTTCAAGAGGACTATGGATGGGGATCAATTCGTGGAATTAGACGGCGGATATCGACTGAAAAGATCATTTGTGACAGAGTTGCTTAGTAATTGCGGTAAATCACCAGGGACTGCGGCAAGTAAATTTTTCAGACGGGTAATGTTCCGTGGAGGTGTTTTTAGTATGAAGGAGATTGCCAAAAGTTCCTTTTCCGGTTTAAGGTCACCAAAGTCTCCTGCTATTTCCAGAGTGGCCCTTAATCCACAAAAACTCAAGGCTGTCATTGGCAAGCAAAAAATAAAACAAGTTCTTTATTTTCTCCACATGAATTTTAAAATTTCATTTCCTATCCAGGTAATGCTTATGATATTATTTGTATATGTTTAGACTTTACTGTTAAAATGTATCAACTCAAACCAAAAACTCGTGAATACGTGGAATTTGAGAAGAAGATAAGGGGGATTTGCTGCGACGCACGAAAATCAATTCATTCAAAAGATCCTACTCCGTGAAGAGTCCACATGGCACAATAACCGAGTCAACCGTTTTTACTCTCTTTTGTCTCAAACTTTTCTTTCTTTTTTCCGTTCTTTTTATACGACATGTACATAATATAGACTTCTGTAATATATGAATATATTCATTCCATTTAAATTTTCGTACTGAATTCAAAATGTATCATTTAAATAACAGAGATATGATAATTAAACTAAAGAGAAAAAAGATTCTGAAATGCTGATCTAGTATTAAAGACGAATTATTGCTAGAATATACCTATAATAAAAAACAAAAGAATCTTTTGAAATTCGGATTGCATTTCCATGAAATCCTTGCTTAATATATTATCTGTACAAAAGGATGTTGTAGACGTTGTAGTTTATGTGGGGAATTATTCGTTTAGATTAAATAAAATCATATTGTTCAAAACTATTGAGATGAGCTTCAATGTTAGTGTAGATTATGTCCGGTCTTGGCTTTGTGTATAGTGCACCAATGAAATGTATACTGTAGTGCGATCTTTTCCCAATTTTTTTATAGTAATTTCTTATATATACCTATGAGTTGGATTGTAATGTAGGCGCAACAACCAGGGTTTTATTGTAGTTGTTATTCCTGTACTTACTAAGAAGTATAGTATACGAAAAATAAATGAAACTTTACGAGTTCGGGTAGGAAAGTTGAAAAGCTAGTGACTGGTGGATTTTTGTGTGTAAATTGAGGATGAGAGAGAAATGGAAGAAAACGTTTAGGGAATTTAAGAGAAAAGGTATAGAGAAGCTCCCTGGATTTTTATTATTACAGAGTATACAAAAGCGTCACATGAAGACATCTCATCACGTCATTACTATTACTTATATTATTACCTTCTCTTGTGATTGTTCTTTCTTACCCTTTTTATTGAAACAATCAGCAAGTGTTCTCAAGCTCATCGTTCCCTATGTAGCGCCTTTCCCAGTTGACTGCGCACACATAGTACATGACCATAAACTATTATCCTATTATGTCATGGCTCGGGAAAAGCGTCTATTAGTTTAACCAATTCAAGTTCATTGCTATATATGCCTATACCAACTTAATTTAATTTAACGTTCTCATAGTCAACATAGTCAACAGCAACAGTACGGCAACCAACACCATTATATTCTAAAAATCTGGGAGTTGGAAGAATTTAAATGTCATTGTCAGTGGAAACAACAGGATTTTCTCTCAGCTCTTTTCTTTTTCTTCTTTAAAATCGTACCTTACTCTTCGTTTTCTTCAGTATTCTTCCCTCTTTCTCCTCAAAGTGGCATTCTTCAATGTATTTCCGTATTGAAGAATCAGAAACTCAGTTTATTTGAGGGATGGAATTCGTCATATTAAACTTGAATATGTATTTGCTTTCTCAAAAGTTTTTTCTGTATTCATTGTTCAAGTAAAATTTTAATTAATTTTCTTAACATTTCCCATCAAAAAATGGGAAATGTTTAAAAAGTGTACATTTTGCTCATGTGTTTCATACAAAGATGCATTCAAAACGAACGCCTAACGCCTACAAAAAAAAATGTACATGTATATACAAAGCAGAAGATCTGTGACTGTTTTTTATTTGAACAAATGTATTAGGTAAACATGAGTTTTTTTTTGTTATTCTTGATAGTTGATATTCGAACATGTTCCTTAGTTATTCTTATAGTGGGCTGCTGTGCGATTTAAGATTTTCGTGTTTTATAAAACTTAAACGTTATTATAGGTATGTGAGGTATGCAGATATACGATGGAGAGATAGGGAAGTTGACAATGAGTGCATAATATGTATCTGTACTCATCTCATGTATATAGTATCTGCCCATAACTATGTAAAATGGTACACGAGTTACCCATGTATTACGTATTAAAAGAAGATGCTGCATATGTGTGTGTGTGTGTTTGTGTATATGAATTGAAATAGTAAATAATTTCAAGTCGTCTTATAAATGGCAGAAAAAAGAGATACATGCACACGGAGAACCTGCCTCGTCATGGCAGCTGTTTCGTCACATCATCACCCGTACATCACACAATAAAACTGAGAAAGAACATTAAACATTACCGTCTGTCCATAGTCCATAGCATGTAGTGTATAGCTACTCGTATATTTTTATGTATTATGTATATATCTCCACATTTTACAATTTCACAGCAATTCAAAAAAAAAAACCTTCTACTCATACATATATAGACAAATGAATTTCCACAGTGCCATGCCGTGCTCACATTTAAGTGTGTATACAAAACTTGGAAGATACAAAACCAAGTAACGAGTTGTTCTAGACATGTTTGCAGTATCTGTAAAATGGACTGTACATAGATTTGGGATAGCCATGAACTTTGCATTTTAAATTCAATTCGAATCAAATTTGTTATCTTCTTTCTCTCGTATTTACTCTGGCTCGATTTATTTTTAAACACGTTCCAATGTATCATGCCAAAACTCAAGTTTATTTGAGCTCTTTTAGTTCAAATTTGCAACTATCCAAATGAAACTTGTTAGAAGGTGAGAGAGAAATTGACAAGTTGATCCATTTTGTATGGGCTCTTTTCTTTATTTAAGGTGTCTTCATGGCTGAGGATATGGCAGAGATTGACTTAAATGCTGTTACAGTTTCTTATGCAAACCCTAATTCCAGTTTTGCTCCTGAACCTTCTCATCCGCCGCTACCACCACAAGAGAACCGAATTCAAACTAGAACAATGACCACAGCCGGTTTAACAAAGAGGAAGCGAATGAGGATGAGACAAGGAAATACAGCCAATTATCCCTGTCCAGTGTGCACTCAAAGTTTCAAAGTAATCAGGATTATTCAAAGACATTGCCGCGAGTTCCATCCCGGTGTTTTGCCTTTTTTCTGTCACATTTGCAGAGTACGAAGCTTCAAACGACATGACAATTTACTTCGACATGTTCGATCATGTAAGGGGAAAGGGGACCAAGGATGAGATCAAATGTAACCAGAGTGAGGATACAAAATTTCAACAAAACAAATCCAGTCTGTACTTATTTCAACTTTGTCTCATAAATTGTCTCATAAACATTATAAAAAGTTTTTTTAAACTAAAAACTGACAATTTAATTTAGTTACCTAGCTTTAAAATGTAAAAATACAAAGTACAAATAAGTTGACAAGGGAGAATTGTTCATTCAAAACGTCTATAAAAGGTAAATAATAATAATACGGTATTAAAATATGTGGGGGTGTACCTACAAACGGAAAATGAATATGAAAATACTACACTTTCGTGTGTGTGAAAAAGATATTGAGATGAGTAAAAACGACTAGGGGGGAAAATTGGTTGGTTGGTTGGTTGTATTAGCCTGCTGTCGCTTCATTGACTGCATGTTGAACACACTGCGTGTACATAATACATCATATCGTATGTATTGTATACGCACTCCACTAGAAATTTGACTTTTGGCTCGTGGCATCAGAAAGCATACCAAATGTCTATTAGTGTCCAACTCTCTCTCCCGCGAGAAGCACCTGGAGAGTCCGAGCCTAGTTGTCCTCGTCCATGATGGTTGTGAGAGTAGAGATGCAGATATGTAGGAATGGAACTCGGAAGTAACTCGTAATGTAAATTTAACGGTCTTCAATGAGATCATTAAGGGTCTCTCTTCTTCCTCATCTATGTAATTATGCGCATATGTCGTTCACTCAATTACCTTGGCTCTCAACACAACTACCGCCCTTGAAATTCATTATCTTTTTTTTATTTTTATTATTAGCATTATTCTTGAACATTTGTGTATAGTGTATACATATACCTTTTATTTTCAAAAATTCTCTACAAATATCCCATTCCAGGTCAGTAGTCAGTCGGTGAGCTTCTTTCTCCTCTATCAATGACTAATTCCTCATTTATATATGTTGTTCAGTTGGCTCAATTTCCAAATTTACTCATCCATATATCTGTATATATACAAATGTAAAAGTATGTATGTTCTTTGTAACCAACTGCAATTGGCAATGCCTTTTACATTTACTCGCGCATCATTACTGACCATAGTTTAAATTTCAAGTCAACCCTCCGACCCTCAAATTTCAACTTTAAAATAAACATACCTATATACAAATGAAAACTTTTCTTCACATCTCTCCTCATCATCTTTTTCCAGGAACTTGGAACAGTCAAGTCTATCGTTTACACTCAAGTTATATTTATTAATTTTTCCATACACATTGTCATCATTGTCAGTTATTTTTAATGTTTTCTCTGGAAAGTCCATTCACATATGTTCCAAGAACCCTAAAAAAACTCCGAAATCACAATGAAAATTTGAATCAAAAGAAGGCAAAGTATACGGAGAGTTTTTGAAGGGGAAATCTCTCGCAACGAGGAAGAAAAGGGTAGAATTTACAAAACCACACACACACACTCATATGGCTTTGAATTTTAGTAATTTTATTTGTCATCATTGTAGATCATCATCGTATGCAGAATCCCTTTTTAATTTTAACTGCAACACACCATATAATTTATGGAATATACAAACACATGTGCACCACAGCAGTCCGTGTAGGTGTAGACACAGACGGATACGAAAGTTGCAAATAAAATGAAGACATCATTACCCATTATTATTATTATTACAAATTGGAACACTTTATAGATTGAAGACATCATTTTAATGTCTATATCCAGCATCCAATATCCATCCTACCATTCATTTTGTATTCTTCGTCTGCAGACCCGAGATGCTTTCAAGTCTTATCACAGTGAGAAATGATACATTGGACGATGGGAATGATGATGATAAGACGTGGTTTTTTTCATAGCCTCTGATAATAATTCTTTGCAGTGTGAGTGTGCGGAAAAGTCATTTGTATCTGTATATGAAGGAAGAAGTGAGTAGCTGAATGTACATATGTGAGTGTGTGTGTATGTTTATAACTTCATCTCAACAATACAAAGTGGACGTGTCAATACAATGCTAATTGAATATTTCCTTTGGAAATCCAATGTTACTATGGGTGACATGAAAATGATGGTATGAATTATAATACTCCAATCAAATATACAAATAGAACAATTTCTTTCAGGATTTTTCTTTGTATGAACAAAATGCACATGGAGGGTGATAAGAGAGAGATGGAAGAGAATCATTGACAGTCTTTGTCCCGCTAATGTTTGTACATGAATTGAATTTTGATTACTACTCAAAGAAACTTTGTTGTAGCGTCGTTGTGTTGGCTCAACGTCCATGTCAGAGCTAATACCGACACCAACAAATATATATGAATGTAAAAATTAAGCCATTTCCAATTTCAATTTTCATTTCATTAAATCATAATCATAGTTATTATCTATATATATTTATGTACCATGTACAAAGTAACCGATGATGAGAAAATGACCCGAAAATACTCAATGGGATTGGAAGGATTCCAGTGACAACTCAAAATTCCAATAGTAATTTATTTATGTGACTGTATATAATTATTCAATTAGCTCAAACCTCCCTGAAAAATCATTGGCCGTGAAAACGGGAAGAAAATACAAGTAAATGAGTGTGTACTTTAGTTTCTCTCAAGAGGCCATATGCAACATCATTTGAACGTGTAAAAAGTAGGAAATTTCTTTGGAAAAAACGCTACTAATTAAAATGATTATGACTATAGAATAGACATTTGAAGAGTTAGGAATCTTATTCGACAATTTGTAAAAAGTGAGTAGGTATATCAGTGAGAATTTTAACCTGCCTTCCTATTTTCATGTATTTAGTATATTTCAGTAGTTTTTTTTTTTTAGTTTTCCTCAGACGATCGTGAGTAGTGGTTGGTGAGCAGTGAGCATTGGTAGATAGTTTGAATTAATACCTGAGACTTGAAAAACTCATGTGCGGAGGGAAAAGGGCAAAAAAAAGGAAGACGGAATGGTAAAGCCTGCCGAAGGGAGAAAATAACAAAAAGGAATATAATTCAATTTGAACAAACGTATACATATATACTTATATGTAGTAACTTGGGGTAGATTCACGATCATGTTAGCTGTTCCTATGGGCAGGAGTGAAGGTGGAACTTTTTTTCTTGGCAATTGGGACTGTGTGTCTATGTGTGTGTGTGTGTGTATTCAACACTATCTTACCTGTGGATTTCCGGGTGGTTTTGATCGTTGATTCGTCATTCTCGTTTCTCTCGTCGTTCATGCTTTGCCATTGAACGTAGCCGCTCGGCCGGAGAAAGCAATATATAGTGACGATTCATTTGCTACACTCACTCTCTCTCCTAGTGATGGGCTCCCACAGATTTTCCTGCTTGTCTAAATTGTTTATCCAGTGATTGGTTCACAACTTTACACATTTACTTTCGTGTATTTTTCTCGTATACTGTCAAATTTAAGTTTTGTGCAGTGATGACAGTGATCCTCTGATTTTGTTAAATTTGTGAAATGTGACCAATATAAATTTCGTATACGCAGAGAGCCTTTTTTGGCTTACGATTGAAGTGAAATTGAGTATCATTTGAATATATATATAGTGAATTTGAATGATGGAGTCTCATTCACAATTTTATCCGTCCGAGAATTTCCATCCTCATCATCATCATCCGCATAGTCAAATCCATGAGCAAGCTCCATACTACAATAGTTATTACTATGAAGAAGATTGTCAGTCTTCCGGTGATCAGTTTCAAAGTGCTTACTGGACAGAAGATGAAAATGAACCCAATCCTAATAATATCCATTCCAAAGGATTATCTCATAATCTAAAACATAATATTAATACTAATAATAACAACAATTTACACATTCCTCAAAGTCCTCCGATTCCAAATCCCAATGGCCATGGTCTTATTTCCACTTCCTCTCAAATACAATCTATTCCAAATCCCATGTCCACATCATCTGGAGCTCCTAGTGGTTTCCCTTGTTCTATGGACAAAACGAGTCATGACAGTTCCAATGTGTCGTCGTCACTGAAGAAAAATAATCGAGTAGTTCAGAATGGGATGATTCGGAAAAAAGGTGCGGGTGGACGAAGGAAAAGTGAAAAACCTCCAGCACCTGTTGTTCTCAAAAAAAGAAGGCTGGCTGCAAACGCAAGGTAAGTTTTTTTTTTTAAAAACGAAACTAAAAAAACTAATATTTTGGTTATATTTGAGGAATTTTGAGTGCTTAGTATTGAAAAAGTACAAATCGTGAGCCAGTTTAAACTTTAAACTTGAAATAAATATGCATCAGTTTGAAAAATCATACTTTCCTGGAATTCCAGTTTCTAAATGTTCCGAATTAATGTGGAGTTAAACTTCCAATGAAATGACAATATTTTTCTCTGAATTATACTAAACCGTTTTCCCACTCCATATGGACTTTATTTTCTGTCAATCTTGGAGGAATATTAGAAAAGGAACAGTGCGTCTTTTAAGTTCACAAACGAACTATAACGATTTTTCTTAATTTGCGGAAATGCTACGACTGCGTCCGTCTTTGAAAAAATTCAGGGTGACAGAAAAGGTCATGGCAGACAATAATGTCTCCGGACCCACAGCTCTATCTTGAGCCATTTGACCTTTGGAGCAGGTCAACGAAATTAAGGAAAATAATTATAGTTCGTTTGTGAACTTAACAGACGAGTGACTTTTTGGAAATATATGAGCGCTATTATATACTTAGAATTTGACTGAATGGATGGCCATGATTTAATTTTAAATTCGTACTATATATGTAGTCATTTAGATTATTGAAGAGTAAAAGGGTATTTTAATGTTGATTAGAGAGCGAAGGCGTATGAACGGTTTAAATGAAGCATTCGAAAGGCTAAGGGAAGTCATTCCTTCACTTGGATCGGATCATAAGGTATTTTATCATTGTTTATAGCAAGGAATCTATTGCTTTTTATTCAGTAAAATAGCTCTCTGTAACTATACTGCAGAGACTCAAAATGTAGTGTCTAAACTGAAAACTTACTAAAAAAAAAACTGAATTTTGTTTATAGCTCTCGAAATATGAAACGCTGCAGATGGCTCAGACGTACATCTCAGCTTTACGTGAACTTTGTGCTCAAAACTCTGAACCCAACGCTCAAAAACTAAAGTGATTATTATGATTACAACTTTAAGAGACTAATAAAATTCAATATACAATATTAAACTTAACATGTACATTTTACATACACGATATAATAATAATAATATTATAATTTCTCTTGTTAACAAAAAAGGACAGATACACATTTGATTTGTTCCTCTATTTTTATCCTGATAATTTCAAAGATTCCATTTCCCACTGTTGTTGTAATTAACTACTACCTACTGATTCTCTATATAGAGTACATGTATTTAGAATATATTATTGATTATTGCTTTAATGTGCTTCCACTTTGAAATGTGGAGGCACTCATTCATTTGTCTTGACAGTATTTTCAGTCGCAAACACTAACCGTATATAAAAGTTGTATTTGTATACATATAAAAAGAGAACCAAAAAAAAACACTAGACAAAAATAACACAAAATAATAAAATGTGATGAAAACTATATAGATAATTTAAATAAGTGTTTTCATGTATTTTCATGTCATATTTACACACAAACAATTTAATTTATTATGACTAATAATCGACTTGCAACAAAGTAAAGTGTTATTAAAAAAATAAATTTTGTACCAAAAATGAAAAAACTATGCGATCGTAAAAATATCATTTAATTCCTTTTTCCTCATTTTCTCACTTTCATTTTTTATATAAAGAAAACCAAGAAAAATTCTTGCATTTCCGTATAGGTTCACAGTTCTTTTCCCTGCGCAATAAACTCGTGTACATTATTATTAGAAATTGAGAAGAAACGGTCGGTGTTGTTTATCTAGATCTGAAGGGCCACGCGACGTCCCTATTTTTTTCCTGTATTTTATCAGTTTTATCAAGTGTATGATCTGGCCGCATGCCTGCGCACGTACATAATAGCTGTTACAGTACATACATAAGTACGCTCTGTTCATTGTCAGTCTACTCCCTCATGTAATATTATTATGACGATTCCCAATGTGTATAATTTTATTTACAGAACTCGCCTTTGAAACATAATTGACAATTTTATACGTATATTTGTAGTCCATGAATTAGAGTGAACCGTTTATATTCATCGTATACAGACATACCTGTATTTGATATTTACTACCGTTTTCAAAAGAAAAAAACTCAATGCTACACACATTGGTAGAAACTAAAGACGGGCAGTGTAAATCCTCTATCCAACGGCTAGCCCTTCAAAAAAACTGAACAAATACTACAAGGGACAATAAGTATAGGGATGATGTAAGTAAAGTGAGGCCAGTGAGGGAGTTTGCATGCACAGAGACACGGAAAACGAGAGCAGACAAAAACAAGGCAGATGGATCATCCGATAAAGATCAACAGGTCCCTCAAGTCTCTTCCTATATATATATATATATCGTATACATATACACATATACACATATACACATATACACATATACACTAATGACTAGCACCATCACCTCATTTATCGTACACCCCTGCTTTTTTTTTTTTTACCTCCGTCTCTTGCCTTTTGTATGAAAGTATGAAAAGCCCTTGAAAAATCCGACGATTAATTCAATTTTTTAACATTTAGGAACGGAATTTACGGAATACTTTTATGTCTGTTGGGTATAAAAAGACAGAAAAATAAAATCTCAGGGACTGGAAGAATCGAACATGAGTGTCAAAGCCCAATAATTAATGACAGTTTTTTTTTGTGTAGTCTCAAAAATATATAATATAAACACAGATTACAGAAAGCGAGAATACTTTGTATAAGTTCTCGTAAGAATTTGTCAACGAGAGTCCATAATTTGATGGTGTAACGAGGCAGACAAGATTTGAGCACGATATGAGAAAGATTAAGATGGTGAATTATGAATTGTGGAGAAAATGTCTGTGTATATTTTGTCAGTTTTGTATATATATCTATATACGAACCACCTACTTTGTCCTGACTTTGAGTCGAGTGATGATGTGAGGAGTGATGAATGATAGGTAAAGAGAGAATCTGCATCTGCACACACACATTGTGTGTCTGTAGTCTGTAGTCTATAGTGAAGTGTTAGTAAATAAATGGCAATTGCGGTGAATGTCAGATATGTTTGGATAATTTGTATACGTGTGTGTGTGTGTGTGTGTATTATGATTCTAGTGTAATTTTAATGGTAATATTATGAGTCAAGGAGATAAAATGGAGATAAATGGTTGATGGGTAGATGAACAGAGTTGTATGAGAAGGGATGATATGAAGTGCAATCATGGGAAGTCATCCCAACCGATTCTCACCGTCTTCTTTTATCCAAATATGACTTTGATGGACAAATTACCTGTCATCCCCATATATAAAAAAAAAAAGTTTTAATCCGGACAAAAGAGGAAACGACCAAGAGGAGCAGACATGAGAAATACAGAGGAGAGTGATGTACGATATATAAGAATAAGAAAATCATCACATCAAAAGAAATGTTTTTTTCTATATATTATTATTATTATTTTATTATTATGAAATCGTATAAAGCTCGAGGAAGCTCAGTAGAGAAAACACAGTCAAATATCTATAATTCATATAGTTGCACATACTTCTGTAGATGGAATTTAAAATGCATTTTTATTATTTACTCCCACTATCCAGCATACAAATATACAAAATATCATATCAAATGTAATAAAAACATTTTTAATCCTTAATCGTATGGAGAGTATTCCTTCCTTTCAACATTCCACACACGTATAGGTAAATTCTCGGTGAGTAAAACATCACAAAACATTAACTCTATATGTATCTATGTAAACTGTGGACAATTATTTCAATTACTTTACAAAATCCTCATCTCATCTCAATCTCAACATTTGACATTTGACATTCCTTCATTTGAAGAAACAAAGACTTTACATGTAATGAAATTATTTATTTCCTAAATTGGCCATCCTTATAATTTATATTAATTTATTTATTTCCCTTACATTAAGTAAGTATAGATGCAGAGGATCTTTTATTTTGTGGAGGTTTCATTTTTGGATTTTTCAAATTCAATCAGTACACGGAGTGGATTGAAAATGAGCAGTGATATTCAAATGGAGACTCCAAGGCAAATGTGAATGTTTTTTTGAGTATGTATGTTTATTTTAATCGAAAATTATCCGTCCACATCGTTCTGACTCCCACAGTCTTTTAGAAAAAGAGAAACTGAAATTCCATACCACACCGCACATTTTCCCGAGTTGTCCCAGACACGTTTTGTCATTCAAAGTAATCATCTGTGAATATCAAAGGGAAAATGAATGACACGTTTGCTGTGTGATTAATATCTATTAGAAACCAAGTACATTTACGGGTTAAGAAATGAGCATTTTCACTTCTTCTATGAGAAAGATTCCAGGTCTGTCTCAAAATACACAATGACACAATAAAGAAGCCAGTGGAAATTACCAGGTTTTTCTTTTACACATTTGAAGCTATTGTTCATACTTTTTTTGTACTATTTTTCAGGTTAGAAAATAATACCTTTTTCTCACAGGGTTTGTTTCCTTGTTAAAATCTGATGCCCACTAAAAATATATACAAAAGAAGAATAAAAAATAATTAAAAAGTGATGATTGTTGTCATTAAAGTAATCGTGATGGGATGTCTAAATATTCCTCTATATGCATGTAAATATCAGGTCATAATTGAACTCGTTTGGACGATCATTACAAATTCACAAAAATAAATCCTTTGAATTTTCCTTTTCGTCTTTTTCTTAATTAATTAATTGGAAGCCGTGTGCATGATAATGACAGACGCCAAGATTTCCCAATTCTCATTCCAGTCATTTTTATTTGCCCTTTTTTGTATGACTCAAAAACCTCAAATCATGGAGAAAACATGGAGGGAAGGAGAAAAAAAAGTACTTGACTTGGGACGTTTTTCTCTTTTGTTTATTAGTATGCATTCTGGTAGGCTCACACGGACATGTAAAATTAATCCCATGCACCATAGTGATATACAGCTGACTCTCCTGACTCTGAATGTGACCTGGAGTTTGATTTGCATAAGGGCAATTTGCATACGAAGCATACTAATAAAATTAATTGGTTGCGTGCCAGGGCAAAAGACTGGCGACCGCAGTGGCCACTGGCCATCTTTTTTTTAAAAAAATACAAAGATATAGAGAACCTTCCCTAAAAATGAATCCTTTTCCTCGATATTTCTTCACTTCAAGTGATTTCTCAATTCTGAATAAATTCTAAATTGTTTTTGTGTTTCCTCCTTTTTTTTCCTTTCTCTACAGATATTATATTTACTTAAGATTCCCCCTTGACTTGAAATATCCGTATGTATATATGTATATAGGTACAAAAGTTTAGACTGTTTAAAATAATTCTTTGTACGATTTGGTACATTACAAAACACTCGACCATAAAACATGACATTTATCAATATATTTTTTCATTTAGGTCAAGTCTGTCTGACTTTTCCAATGTTTTATAGCTTCATACAACATTTTTATTATATGCCGGGAGCATTTCATCAGTTATTTTGATTTTTATTTAATTTCATTTGATCTCAGTCAAGAGATGATGTATTCAAATTCACAGTTTACCATCCGTTTCGTAGATATCTATTCTGTGATACAACTCTGTGAACACGATGATCTTAATCAGAGATATATGAACTCTTACATTGGATTGTGTTTGACCAAAATGGTCTATATATATCAAAGTCAAAACTCTTGTCCATATAAAAAATTGTATTGAATTTTTACACTGAATTTTATGTTATGTTATTCAAGTATATTTTTAGAGTGATTGATTGCGTGTGAGGAACGAGAGCATTTGCTCTCAAGAATTCCAGAATTTAGAGCAGTCACGCGACTCATCATCAGTTTGATTCCTTTTCGAATACATCATAAATAAATTCATAAAAGAATCAAAACTTGATACTCACGGCTATGTATATTAACTATATATGTGTTCTGGAGCAGTGTACAACTTGTACTGCTGGAGTATTTAGGACAACAAAAAGGGGGGAAATGAAATGTATGAACAATTAACAGTAATATCTGGATAACAGGCATAAAAGCATTCAAATCATTCAATCTCTCCGTTATACGATATATTTCTTATAAAGATATAAAGTAATATGTATATCGTAGATTCAAAGTCAAAACGTCTTGCCTTTTGTTCATCCTCATTTCCCTCGATTGAACTATTTTTGATTATTAATTACACAATCCTTGTGAATCAATATTATTTTTCACATCAAATGTCATGAGTATTTATTTTTAATAAGAGAAATTTCTCTCAAATTGACTGGCGTCTACACACAGCTCTCAGCTCTCAGCTTTCTACAAATAAAGTGAACAAGGCAATAATATGTAACTGCTTGAATACACATGGAAATGAAATGAGAGTTATGATTATGAACCATCTAACGATTATGGAGGATTATGTGGAGGCGCCAGCAGAGCTATAGCCGCACTATTAAATATTGACATTTATCTAGTGACTTTGATTTTACAATGATAATGATTTCATCTTTAGTATACTTATCTCTCTCATCACTATCAACATTGTCTAGTCTGGTTGAAAACTTTTGACTCTTTGTGTACCATTTACCAGTTATTTACCAATAGAGATTCATCCTTAACGAGACCTTGTTAAGGTTTTTCAACAAATAGAGTACATACATACAGATTATTACAGATACACAGATAAATTAAAAGGTGTACATGGTCAAGGAAGAGAAGCTTTTGGGAAATGAAGGAAATTGGAGCGAGGAGCAGAGACAGACAGACACAAGAAGCCGAGACTATAATCAGGTGAGGACTAATGCTCAATTCGTATCTAATAAAATGTATTTATTTAATATATTAATAGCCTATTATGTAGCCATTATTCTTTAAAATAATGAAATGTTTTTCACTTTTCTTATACACGGCAATAAGAATATCTCTATATACTAACAAGAACAAGGAATATTGTACTATTTTTCATCTGTAAGCCTTATTATCATTCGCACACGCAACATTCCCACTTTAAGAAGTTTCCCTCTATATGTATACCTTATATATATGTACATATATCGTCTCTTCTCCTTTAAAGATCTCATTTCCTCTAATTTGAAAATGACAAAATGAGTTGAAATTCTAGTATTTAGAAGAGAAACATCGTTTTGTTGTATTTTTATCCATCATTTGATCTTCATCTGCTTAATCTGCTTCTGCTTTGTATGACTATGTTTCCAAAATCCGTGTGGAGTGTGGAAAAAACCCAGTTTCGAAGTTGAAAGTTAAGATACATTGTGATATTAAATTATATTATGTAGACATTTATTACATTGGTCCTTATATTTATTCTTTATAATGCAGTACATATATTGCTCTCAAAAATAAAACGTCCTCAATTTTCACACATGTTATAGCTTCTCCTCATGTTGAGCTCCTGACTTATTTGAATGAGAAAATGTGTTCCTTTGGAGTGTGTGGTGTGAGCAGAATAAAATCAATTAGTTTTCACTGTGGGTTCCAATCAAATCAATTAGTTGGGCTACTCATCGCGTCACGTCTCATAATTAGTACTTTGTACAATCCATTTAAGAGTGTGAACAGGGTAAAATGAAAAACAAAATACCGACAGCAGACCATTGCCAATATGGCACTGTATATATATATGTATATGCACATAATGTGCGTTGTTGTAAATTTTTATGAGTTTTCAAGTTTCCACAACCAGATGCTTTCCTTTTTAAAATCCAAATTAAATGATGGACCTTTAACTATAGGCATATACATATACAACTCTGGATGAAGAAAAGTGTACGGATAAACGTGGACTATCATCTCGACATAAATATGTACGCAAAATTTTAGTGGATTAAATAAAAAGGTGACGCATAACCGAATTTTTACAAAAAACTTTTTAAGGTTTTACCGTTATTATTTAACTGTGTTTATAAAGGGAATGAAAAAAACGACGAAAATTTAGTACAGTTTTATAACGAAGGACCAGGATCATCATAATGAGGTTGGTGTAACATGAAGATTGTAAACATGCGATTGCATTGCATGTGTATGTACTTATTTTAGTATTTTCCAGGAGTGATATAGTGAATGAGCCATGTCAATTTAAAGAGGGTTCATCTTGAGCTTCTATAAATGAGTTTAGTATTCTACGGAGGGGCTCCTACTTATTTACTATCCTTTAGTCTATACCTATGTATAAAAATATAGCAAGTAAGGATATATGTATGTATAAATAACGTACATACGTCTATACTGATATACTATATGTACTGTCGGATTTTAATAATTGAGCCTCCCAAGGACAGATTTAGGAATCCTTGCCCATTTCAAATACATTGAGTGGGAGGAGCTACGAAGGAGAGAGAAAGGCTCAATTATTTTTAATCCGACAGTATGTATGTACAGTCTCAAAGTAATGAATAATAATTATTATTATTGGTGAAGGAGTAAATGTGAGGGTTTGTTTAATTACCTGGTCTGGTTTTCTTGACACGGTCGGTTAACTTTTGTTTTTTTGGCCACGTGCAGGCAGAGGGTGAAGGGAATAAGGGGGAAGATGGTCTCATTATTCGAGTACTCCTTTTATTACCATTACAATTTCATGTACATACACGGCTTTTACCTGTAAATTGTGTATGTAGACTTTTAGGACCGGAAATCCCTCCAATATATTCATAAAAGGATGATTTAATGATAAAAACATACGTGTGATTGATAGTTATTTTATTTTGAATGTGACATAAGCTTGCTCTTGCCGGTAATTGTGAGCATATAATGGTGAGCCATTTCATTTTCGTATATACCTACATTGTAGAGACAAATACACTATATAATCGATTTATCACTGTGAATTCATGTATGTATTTTGTCCATATGTAATGTTTGCCATTGTATTAGCCAAAGACAGAATTAAAACTGAGCTTTTTTCTCTCTATTCTATCAGTATATCAGCACAAACGACTTGGTTTTTTTTCAATATCAAATAAAGACAATGAGACGCGATAATGCCATAGTGTGACTAATACAGACATTTCTTTTGTCCCTTTGAAGTTTGGAGTTTCGGTAAGTAGATATAGATAATTTCTCTGATTTCTCATATCTCGTGACCTCTCCTTCAGGATTTTGTACGTAAAATATCAATATACACTTATGTAAGTCTATATTTAAATGTGGGAGGAATTTTGTATGGATGGATATATTTAGGGAAATTGGGAATTGTGGATGTATTCAAAAACAATTTCTCCTTCCAACTGATTTCATTATCTAAGATGCTGATAAAGACGATAAGATTTAAATTTGAAGTGTTAACCAAGTGTTGAAATCTAACCGTTTCGTAGTTTTTCTATTACGAGCAGCCATTTGATCTGCCAATTAAGTCTTCATCTTATATGTACTATTTTCTGTAAAAAAATTATGTGAACAGTGAAAACTATATATTAACTGTGTGGGTCTTCTGGGCCTTTTTTTATATCTTGATTATATAATCTCATGTTCATGGATGCCGGGAAACATAACTGAAACTGAAATAATCAAAGATTTTCTTCATTTTTTCTCAATATACTCGATACTTTTATGTATACAGTATACATACAGCAACCGTAATTATCATATACATAAAAATAGAAGGAATTGGAACGGGACTGCTTGATCACGCGAGAGTTTTGTACAGATTCCTTAATCTGAATCCTGAATCCAAAAAGTACAACACAACAACTGTCTGTATAGTCTAGGAACATCCTTTACTGTCTTTTTCTCACTTTTTCTTCATCAAAACCTTGACATATTATAGACAGACTGAATGTTTCTCAGTGAGAAGTTCTCACTTATCTATATATAAAGTATATTTTTCTATTTTTCAATACTTTCTACAGTTCATTCAAATCTTCCATATGGCGTTTATACATATATCTTATTATTTAATTACTGAAATTATCTGTAGAATGTCATCATTAGTAGAGTCTATAGCATATCAAGGTCTATTTGACATGGGACACAAGAAGTTACATTGCGGCTGTGTAATGATGTTTTACTTACACAGAAAAATGTTTACACGATCGAGGGAGCGCGTATATAATATTTATTGTACAGAAGAAAATGGGGAATTTATGATGCAGTATAAAATGTACAAATGCTTACTCTTACTAACATTGGATTTGTATTTCAGATTTGGTGTGTATCAGTTCGGGATTTGGGACTTTTCAGGTAGGGTATATAGTCATTGATCATTAGCTAAGAAGAACCGAGAGAGAGAGAGAGAGAGAGAGATTATTGTGGGTATTTAGTATTAAGGTTTCACCATACATATAATTACCACGTATGCAGCATGTGCATCATTGTTATTTGTGAGAATGGACAAAATCGTTAAAAAAAGCATGTAGGGGCGAAAGAAATCCATTCACCTGTAACTATTTAATCACGCTGTGTCTGACAACCTTTTTTTCCAACACTTAAATTCTAATCTTTGCTTAGGACGCTTGAGGAACCCTTGGATTTCGAATCTTGCGTCTTCATATAGTATCTTTTCATTCAGTTGTGGATCGGGATTTAGATTTAGATTTGTTGGTCTCTACATACAGGGAGTATATAGTAGAGGCTTTTTTTCTTTTTATTTCATATTTGTATGTGAGCAATGTGAGCATATCGTACAAGGTACATATACAAGTACATAAACGCGTAAACACACACATATTTATATATTATTTATATTATGTGTTCTGTTCCTGTGGAATCCTCACGTCTCATCGTCAGCTTTAGCTTTGCTTCTGCTCGGTTCATATGCTTTATCATTATCATTCACAAAAAGGTATTTCCCATTCTTTTCTCTCCTTCACACGAATTACCTTTACACAAAAATCCTCATGAATTGAATTCTTTGCTTTGGATTTGGGATTTCAATATTTTGATTACTTGTGCGTCCTCATTTGTTTTACCAATTATTCTTCCATAGACAAATTACTAACGTTTGGATTCATCCTTTATGTTTATTTGATTGCTTAATGATTTGATTCGTATAATTTTACACGGCATTTATATTATCATGTATTTTTTACCATCCTGCTTCCTTGAACATATACGATACATATACTTCTATTTTGTGTGTGTGCGTTGTGCGTTGTTGGAAGATGAGAAAAAACTATACTATACAATGACAAGATATAACAAATATTTTGACAGGATTAATCTTATACACCGGCCATCACTGTTATTTAAATACTATCTGTATTTGCGACCAGGTGTTTTTTAATTACCTCATACAAATTCGAGAATGTAACCGCAGGAATTTCCTGTGCATGCATCCATATATAAGTAATATACCTACAATGACCAGTTATGTCAAATATTATTTTAATCTGCATTTTGTAGTTCAACTGACAACTTTGTCCATTGTCTCCGACATTCGTAAGTTTACTGCACGAAAATGTTCCAAGATATTCACTTTGTTTTTATTATAGTTTTAAGCTTACTCTTTGATTTTAGAATTTAGAGATTAACGTTGATTGAGCGTTTTTTTGTCGTTCAAAGACTCTGTATGATATAATTACTGTGCATTGGAAGAATTTAGACCGAATTTAATTTGGCAATTGCAAAGAATTCTGTTAGGAGATTAATGTGGAAAGGATTTGGTTGGTGTGCGTTGATTGTGCCTGTAATAACTGTGAATTGAAATTGTCAATTGCTGGCATGCACTGACATTGAGTGGTACAAGCTGTGAGTGTGAGTACAAACAGAGATATATAGAAATGAGAGTTTTCCCTTTTCCCATTCTACATTTACCTACTCTTATCGTATATAGTGCTAAAGTCCACAGAATAACCTGTGTTATTCTGTGGCTAAAGTCAGTTCTGATTGTAGTTTCCTGGCTTTGAAATGCTTGAGTGACCCGAGAAAATAGAATACGAATGATAAAGCACATACTCTGCCGGACGATGAACTATTTGTGTATTTTTATAACCAGCTAAATGCATCTGTGTATATTAAATGTTTACACTACTACACCGTTTGAATTTACAAATGCAGTTTTTGAGTTTGAGACTTCCAAAACTCAAGATTACAGATTCTTCTTTCCTTTCATGGTCTAATTTCAGTTACTAGGCTTGCCTACGTGTATGTATAATAAATAATGGAATAATGTTTAAAATTAAATAAATTACCTAAATGTTTTTTAAATCGTCTTCACTCCAAGCTCTCGAATTAATAAAAATTGAGGTTTGATGAGGTTTAAGGATAATAATGTTGGAAAGATCTAGTGTAAAAAGTAAGTTTTATAAAAATTGGATACTTTTTTTATTCGCTTCATGAAGAAAATTGATATTTAGGATTTGTGTGTATATGTATACATATAAGTATTCTGTTAAGTTGGTGTTAGAAGAAGTTTAATGTACATATACTCGGCGAATCATCATTGTTGATTCTACTACAGTACATATGTACAGTTGAAGCATAAAGATGCGTAATCAAGTTGCGTAAATATCATGTTTAATTATTAATATTATTATTATCAAGTTTTAGAGCTTGAGCTTAGCGAGATTTAAAAATAAAGTTTGATTGCAAAAAAATCTACTCGTACAAAAAAAAAAAGGAATCACTGATAATTTATCAGTGATAAATTAAAATTAAAAATTTTATGCATCATCAAATAATGGTTTTTGTACTTTCATATATGTAATGTTGGCATAATGGTAGTCGAATTGAATATTCCAAGTCCCTATTTACAGAGTACATGGACATGGGAGGTCATGTTGAAAATGAATACACTTTCTCAGATGAGCCCGAAATGTCCCTTTTCGATCTGGAAATGTCGTTCCTTTTCTCATACAACTCCTCCGAGTCAATCTGAAGGGACAGGCAAAACGTCTTCCTCCTATATTTTTAAGGACGACTTAGATTATTACTTTTATTTGCAAAGTATTGGATTCAATTATTCAAAAGAAGCTCATGATTTTTAATGTATATACGATATAAACGGTATAAACGTACCAGGGGTATCGATGGGTTGAACATCCACGTCTAGAGGCGGCTGTCCAGCACCATGAAGCGGGCAAGTCACCTGGTGGTGACTTGCACCACCAGGTGCAAGTCAATGGAATCGAACTGGAATCGAACTGGTGGTGGTGGTGGTGGTGGAGGAATCGGCTGCAACAATGTACTGAAAATAATATTTTTGAAATTTACAGTGAAAACGTTTGTGAGCTTGGTGATATAGAAAATTACTCCAAGTCATAAATATTTGATTTCCATATTACTAATAAAAAGTTCCAAGTAAAAGTACTTACTACAACTCCTGCAAATGCCGCAACTCAGCTCTTAGTAAATCAATTCTGCCCACGACTTCTACAATTTTCATTCGAATTGCTGTAAGTTTCTCGTTTAGTTCAATAATCCTGTTTAACTTGTCTCTATTATATGCAGAAAGTGTAATTAATTGCCCTTGTTGGATTGTATGTGTAGCCATTACTTGATTGAAATTGACTCGATGCTGCTGTCGTTCTGCAACCAGTTCGCTGAGCAGTGTTGTTTGCCGTTGAAAAAAAGCTACCACAGCGTCCAAATCTAGGTTATTCGGGTTGGCCATATTTTTTATTTGAGATGAAATCGAGTACCACAATTTAATTTAATTTACAATTCACAGCGATTCAAAACTATAATATTAACAATTTAAACGTCACAAAAGTACTCGTTATGGAATTATACCACAATTATACGGCTTTACAATTTAAAAAAAAACTAAAGGTAAAAAAAGACCTCACGGCGATTTTGACCGAGACCTCACGAGAGTGTAAATTAAATATATATTTAATTTACTCTTGTGAAAAAACTATCCAGGAGCATATGAGGAAAACAAGTATAGATATTTGACAGGCTTTGAAATTTGTAGCATTTATTGTATTAACTGCACATAGTATGTAAAACTTACATTTGAATAAAAGAAAATCCGATGCATTACTGGCTTTTTAATAAACTATATAGGAGAAATCTGCATGAAGATTTTGATTGTTTTACATTGTTTCCTGAATGCGAATCAAACATGCAAACCAAAATATACTTGACTTGGAACGTGGGAATATATATATATAAGTAGACGACGCATTTATCCTTCCAGTCATACCTTAATATAAAGTATAGCATGTATATCGTAACGTTTTACGTAATTACCATTATTTTTATCCGGGGCCGTGACAGGTAACCAATTTTGTCTTGTTTCACAGTCCTCGCAGTAAATGTATGAATATGAATGAGCCGAGTGGTCATATGTCCTATTCTATGCAAGTAGATACCTGTTTTGAGTCAAAACTTTTGACATTATCAACCGGCTGATAATATTGCAGCAATATAATTTTATTTTTGTTTTTTGTAATGCGATATACAACAAATTGTGTATGAAAATTCTTTCTTTCAATATTAGTGTCTGCCCATAATAATAATCTTCATTATATACGGAAAATGCAAATAATTGATAGATGCTTTTTTTTTATTCATGACCATTCTGACTTAATTTACACATTTTTTTTGAATATATTTTTTTAAGTAAATAATATATTGTGATCAACGCTAAGACTGAAAGTATGCAATATATAAAATTTAGAAATTGTTGAATTTAGTATAAATTTTTTAAGTTTTACATTCATATTTAATAACGCTAGAGATTACTTAACCGGCTTCATTATGTAAAGGCCATCAGCAAGATAGTGAACGGTTTCTATCCCCACACCTCGACCTTGTTTTTGACTATAAGGAAAGAAAAAAATTTAAAAAATTCAACGTATTCTTATTTCATGGATTCTTTTAAAACTTTGAGTACAGGATTATAGATTGGTATATATGTAAAAGGTCTTACATTTCTTCTGTAGATAAAAGAGTTATCCCTATACCAAGCGCATGTTGCTTTCCTTCTGCCATGATAGCCTGAACAGATAAATAAAAAGGAGAAGATTGTATTGTATTAGTACTTTGTATTAAATCCAATTAAATCCAACTTTTGTTTGAAATGTAGGATTAGCTGTATAGACTGACTATTGTACACATATTTGACTTACGACAATTGTATTTTTGGGTACATCCGTCAATTTCCCCCCTTTCGATGTTAAGCCAGGACACATAACATTAGCTCCACTGAGTACGAATTTTATTGCTCCTTTATCAACTTGCTGATGGGCCAACATAAATGGGTCTGTCAAAGAATAGATGCGATTATTTAATATTTAATTATTCATCTCAGCTTGCATTTTCATGTAAGAACTACATATTATAGAATTAGATTACTATTAAAAATTACTTACACTTATGTAATAATTTCAGTGTTGGAAACCAAGCACCTTCTCTGTGCTTAAAAAATAGCTGTTCACCAGTCGAATTCACCAGAATTTCAATATGGTCATGACTGAAATGGAACAAAAATGAGCATTTAATTATATTTTTCAATTTTATTACTACCCAAAAGTTTGTTCTAATATATATATTTAGGTACTTATTCTAATATGTTTATTCTTCACTTATTGAAGTTATTGAGTATAGTTCAAAGTTCATTGCAAATAATACACCTATATAATTTCTTACGATACTATACGATGTGTAAAAAAATACAAAAAATGTCATTACCATTTAACTAATTTAAAATTTTCCTTTTTCGGAAGAATACTATCAATGTGACCTTCTAGTTCTGGATAGTACTCAATTATTTTAGCTCGAATGCCTTTCTGAACAGAGGACTTGAGTTGTTGTGTCCCGGAAACACTTTCCTTCTCATCAAATCTGTAATATATTCAACAAAAAAAAATACATAAAAATTACCTTTAAACGTTAAATAACATATTTACATTAATTAACATTGAATTCCAACAGTCTTCCCGTAAATACAAATCAAACAATTTTTTTATTTAGCCGGCCATTCATATTCGCTCAAAGCTGTTAAGTTCAAAGGAAATGTGGACGATTCCAAATGGAATAAATCCTTATCAAATTACACTACACTACACTGATAAATATAATACTCACTTTTTAAACATGTTCAAGATGATACGGTACGGCTTGCTTTTTTAAAAATCGTAAAAAATGTTAAACAACTTCCGAAATAAAAACATAAAATAATTCCTATTTACAAACTTCTGACTTTCCGCTAAATCGTGTCACGTGTTCTCCTTCTCATTTCGCCCCATGAAAAAAGTGAACTTGAAAACTATACCTGGAGAGTGGCTGGAGAGTTGATAAAAATAAAACTTGTCATTCATCGCCTGATTCGATTGTAAAGTACCTTTCATAATACCTTCAGCTTTATAGGTATAGATCCTAAAGAAAAATACAAATGTTGTCTCAACTACATTTCAAGTACACACATTTGGATAATGATGATGGTATATCCAAAATGACAAATAATTTGCCCTTCGTCTTGTCCATGAACTAAATTTAAGCATCAGTAACTTTGTTTGTTGACAAAAAGCCAACGTCTATCTCCGACCACATGTTTGCTTGAACTTAAAACGAGGAAAAACTTGTAAAAATAAATATTCAAGTTCTCTGCTCTCATGAAGTCATGAGGATTCCTTTTCCCCAACACTTGAGGAGGCGTTTTCTTAAAAAATTCAATCGTGTGACATGTGGTGAACATGTATATGTAACCCGGCATTATTATATTATTGTTAAACATCCATCACAATGCCAAATATTTCATCGCTTGAATCCGTATTCAAGATGATGATGATGACTATTGAAAATTTTCTGATTTCTGAAATCAATTACTCATTCAGTCATTCGCACACACACACACACACATTTCAAATCCAAAGGACCAATATAAGATTGTAAATATATTATTATATTAAAGGCTTGTTTATTTGTTTTTCTCAATCCTTATAAATATTTCCCTATGTGTAAACTTTATAGGGAAAAGGAAAAAAACCTAAAATCCTTTAGTGGCGATTATATTTGTACAAGATAATATAAATGATGTTTGATTTCATCCTTACAAATACTTCCACTGTGCTTTCCACTTCCACTCATTTCCCTCACAATTGAGTCATCAGTCATCACACAGAGCATACAGATATATATATATACAGCTACGATCTATAATAATAATATTTTAATCGCTCAGGCACAAAATTTAATATATTTATTCTTATTTGCCATTAGTCATCATCATCTCATGTGGTCGTCAATGGTTCACTCAGTTCCAATTTCTTTGGGCTCCATCCTTGCACGCGGCCATATAGATCCATGGTATAGATATAAAGATTGTACTTGTACACACTTAATATAGGAGGACGAAAATAGGGCAGTGTGAGAGACCCTGTATAGGACTGTAGTATTAGGTGCACAGCAGAAAATAATCTCCATTGTTCATTTTTCAGTCACACATTGAGCCCTTTTTGTACATTTTTTTTGTCGTCGTCGTCGTCTCTCCAACTCATTTTTGTTTGAAGGTGAAGGTTAAGACTTTATGGACCTAAATTTGTCCACTCACATTATTACTGCTCGTTCATACTCCCGTGTGAAAGAACCTTCATTCGCTTCAAATTCCAATAAAACTTCCCAAGTGTCTTGCGAGGAGTTTGTCGTCAAGAAGAAGACAATATAATGTGGAACATATATTCTAGTTTGCAGTTTTAGTTCTCTAAGGAGTTGTGTGAAAAGTTGAGTGTGTGTGTGTGCGTGTGTGCGTGTCGTTTTTTACAAATAAAGATTATGATTGAATTTAGATTAACTTGAATCCAAAAAATAAAGTGTCAAATAAATTGCTCACTCTATTTCTGGGTTTTGTCCTATTTCCACGTGCGAGAGGCGGACCCATGGAATTCCCCCCCCCCCCCCCCCCAAAAAAAAAAATGGCGAGTAAATTATCATCAGTTTGGTCGAGTGTGAAAGGAGGATTTGCGTACACATTGAAATTAGTTTTCTCTCTCATTCTGACTGCTATTTTGGTTCCGATTGCTCTCATAATTTATTTATTGAATGAGTTTGTTCGACGAGCAATCATTTCCCCATTATTGAAAACACACAGTGGAGGCAAAGTGAGACTTGTGCCGGATGGTTCGGATAATATTTTTTCCTACAAAAAATATGGCAATTCCCGAAATATCCTTATACTCACCGTGTACAAAGACACGATTGATCCCGAGCAATATGAACGGAATTTCCTTGCTCGAGTTATAAATTATGAGGGGAAGGATGGATCCAAACCATACGACAAACTCAAGATGATTTACACACAAAAGTTTGGATACCATTGCTGGAAGGATTATGCAGATCATTTTACTATTCGGGATCACATCCGCGTCGTGGATGACTCTTGGGATATTGTTAAAGAAAATTGGAACTCCACATTCAAACCGTCTTCATGTAAATTGACGAAAACGGAGACGGAGACGGACGCGGGAGTGACGTCATCATCAACTCTCACTCTCACTGTGGTCACCGAATCCGGCTTGATGAGGCTCCTGAGTGAGCTGACCGTGGACATGGATGAGAGTCGTCCACAATGGGAAGAAGTCATCATCCCCAATTTCATTTACGACCACGAGCTAGAAATTGACAATGGGAATTATGAACTCAATCAAGTGGATGGGAAACCACTCAAAATGATGCTCAAGCCTGGATCTAAAATCCGGAGTGCCAGGTTTTTGGTTTTCTCTTTCAATTTTTGATTATGACATCAACTGATAGATTAAATTGAATTCAAATACAAAAATGAACTTGGAAATTTTAAATTTTTCTTGTCCTAAATTATTTTCAGGATATTCCGTTGTCACCATTCTTTCATGGACGGCTGCAGTTTTCTACTCATGTATTTTCCCTATATACGGTGTCTTCGTTTTTTCTGACTATAATAAAAGCATATGGAAAGGCTTGCTTGACATGTGAATGATTGAGAATTCTGTATATTTTTTTATCTGATATTATATAGGACAAGCAATTGCATGACAGATGGGGAGTTTCCGTATTCCGCAGATCCTCTTGCTCCTAATCGAATGGGAAGATGGGAAAGATTCCGTCTCATTGTCCGCTGTATCGTTTTTGGATTTACTACTTTACTTGTATACGGACACACGCATTTGAATTCAAATTCAAATTAATTACCTATATACCGAGGAAATTTCACTGTTAATTAATTCTTTTTTTCCTTTTTTGACAATATATTATATATATTATATAGAAAACAATGATCAAGGCTGCTCATGTAAAGAATCGATTTGTGACGCGACAATTTGCTGGGAAATCTCATCACAATTGGTCACCCCCCATCAATCTCAGTATTCTTCAGGACATTAAAAAAGCGACCAAAGTTACATTACCCGGGATTTTATCGGCTGTCACGGCGGAAGCTGTGTGTAAATTGAATGCTCGATACCCTCCTCAATTGACTCAGTTCTCTGACTTGGATTTGGACTCGAAAAATTCATTTTTTGGCTGTTGTCGTCGTCGGACGATGAGTGAGAAAAGCTCGCATCAGGATAGTAAATCCATGATGGAATCCGATGATAAATTTTTACTCGGAATGATTGGAGCTGTGGCACCCTATCCAGACATTTCCCCGAGAAATAGGTACATTCAATACCAAACTAAATTCAAAGCAAATGCGAATATATATCTACATACATCAGTATGTGTGTGGAATTCCGGGAATTTTTATACAGAAAAATGTGCAAAAATGTTGAAATTAATTGACTGATTGATTGATTGATTTTTCACTTATTTCACTTATTCACATTTTACATAGGTATACGGTTGTCCATTTCAATGTGTCGGTGGCGCCGGTGACTCGCCTCGAACGATTGGAGTCAATGCGAGATAAAATGAAGAAACTGGGGAAGAATGAAGACTTCCTCGTCAATTTGTGGATGTTCCAGTATTTTGGGAAATTCCCAGCTGTGGTTATCCAGGCTCTGATGAAGAATGCGGGCTCTCCTATCGTTGTGAGTAATACACCTTGGGCCAAGAGCCAAGTCAAACTTTTGGGAGATGAAGTGGAAGAACTTGGCGGTTGGATCCCCTTGCTTTGTTTTACTGGTAATTATTACTTCCTATACAATTAATTCACCTTTACAGACATATTCATAATCATTCGATTGAATAACGGAAAAATGTACAACTTTTATACAATCAATGTACTAGTATATATATATGTGTTGGTTTTTGTATACACATATATATAGGTCTGGGACTTTTAATTACTCGATACTGCGACACAATACGATTTTGTGGTGTGGCAGAAGAGGCTTGTCTTTCCAAGGAACAATTGGATTTTATCATCGCAGAGATTCATAGTGAAATACTTTTATTAGCTCAGGATTGCATTGCAATTCAACAACCTAATACTGCTGTAACTCCAACCACTCTCGCTGTCCCTGTTTAATTTCCAATATATGTATATGCTCAAAAATATTGTGCGTATTAATCATAATTAATTATATAATCATCCACGGATGGGAATTATAAAGGAAACCTTGGTCCACATTTTGTATTTTATTTTATAGTAGTTTTTTAATCAGACAGTAAAAAGGTGTAATTGTATTTTAGTCATATATATGGGAATTTTTCAAGTGCCAAGCAAAAAAGTGGAACCCACACCTGAGAGGTTTTTGTTCAAATATTTTGAAAACGAGAAAGTACGACTCAACATGTCACTTATTGACCTACTAATTGTACTGTAATTTACAAAAGAAGAAACGTATATGATGGAGGATTCGGATATACTGCAACACTGCATGTTATTTCACATGAACACAAAAGACATTTTTATATTTTTTTAATCTCAATTCAAATACGTTGTGTACTTTTCCAAAGTCCAAATCGTCATTAAGATTTTCCAAATGTACATATATAAAAAATATACATGCGTATTCAGTGGCGACTATATGTATTGTAATTGTAAATAACAAAATAAATCAAAATATTTTTGCGTACATGTGTTTATAAATTGAAGGGAACTGTGAATGGCGAGACATGATTACTTTGTACGTACAGAGGGTTATGCATTTCTTTAGGACCACTTTTTTACGTACTACTCTGGACAGATCTTTCGTTTTACGGGCATAAAATGATATCCATGGTAAACTTGATGCTACTTCCTCGGGATGTATTCGACTTTATCTCCCTCCGATATCACATCCTTGAGAAATTCAGTTTTGAAAAACGCTTGTTTGAAAAGCTGTTTTCTACGGTTTCCGACGTCCCCCTCCCCCGCCCCTCAATTTCAAAAACCGGTAGATGCAATTTTGGGGATTTCAATTAGTTCTTTACCCTTTTACGAAAGTTCAGATTGATTCCTCAACGGGTTTGGATGCAATCGTCGCGAGTGTACATAAAAAATGAGGCAAAAAATGTTCTCTCCATAAGAAACAATGTTAAAAAAAGTGTCGATGCGTTTTTTCGTGTATCGGATGCCGTAGGGCAGTCATTTCAAGGAATTCGGAGATGATATTTTTTGTCAATATGTAGAATACGTATACCGATAATGTCCGAGCTTTGGCAATTTTTTGAATTATTTTTAAATCCATAGGAAAAGTAAAAATAAAAATCCGATCATTGTGAAAAACAGGCTTTTGGGAACTCTGTTTTTTAACAAGTGATTTTAAAAACTGTATTTCTCAGGGATGTGATATCGGAGGGAGATAAACTCGAATACGCCCCGAGGAAGTAGCATGAAGTTTACCATGGATATCATTTTATGCCCGTAAAACGAAAGATCTGTCCACAGTAGTACGTGAAAAAATGCTCCAAAAGTAATGCATAACCCACTGTATATACATTTCCTTTCTCTCTCTCCCTACTAATTATTATTATTATTTTGAATTCTCAACACATTTCCTTTAGATTTAATAGCTCTCCCCTTGCCAAAAAAAAGCAATTTATTCATTGAAAATAGAGTTTATTCTACGAGAATGAAGTTCAATACAAAAACAATCTATGTGCATTTGCTATACCACGTAAAAGAGATGAGTCACAAGAACTTTGTACAAGCCATGATGACAGTGCCGACGACATGTACATTTTAATGACTGGATAAAATTTGGAAATACAATAGTTGGATTATTATACTGACAATACATCGTCGTTTAAGTTCGCAAATACGCTATTATCACTTTTGACGAATTCCCAAATAGGTACGCTATTATCATTTTCCCTGAATTAAGGAAAAATGATAATAGCGTATTTCCGAATTACGAAAAAGTGATAATAGCGTATTTGGGAATTAAGGAAAAATGATAATAGCGTGTTTGGGAATTAAGGAAAAATGATAATAGCGTGTTTGGGAATTCGTCAAAAGTGATAATAGCGTGTTTGGGAATTCGTCAAAAGTGATAATAGCGTATTTGCGAACTTAGACGACGACATATAGTTGGATTCGTTATTTAACCTATCAGTATATTTTTGCTGCTCCACGACCAAGAACTGGATCATTATATGCTCTCGTATAAAATTGAAAAGAGAAAGGTGAACAATGGGGAAATTCGTAAAGACTTTTCTTATTAGTATTAGTATTTTAAGCATTCTAATTACAAGTGCAAGTACTGAAAAATCAAAACAATTCCGCAAAAAGGAGTTTAAAATTTTCGATTCTGATTTTAAATTGAACAACTACTGTGACGACAAGCGACTGAGTCAATTCCTCCTCACTTACTCTAAAAAACAAGGGGATGAATTTTGTCCTTTTACTTTTGTTGTCGGAAATGACATCAAGCAGTTGAGAAATTCTCAGACATTCAATAGTACTACTATAGTGCAACCTTATTTGGATTTTTATTTAAGTGTACAGCAAAACCTGAGTGATTTGGCTCCGTTTAAAATATTTACTCAACCGAAACAGGTTCAATTCACTAAAAACAGTCGAAAGTCCAACATCAGGAAATTCACTGCAGTGTGTGAAACATTTGTGACTTATTTTAATAATTATGATGAAATCCCACGTGAAAGATCCCTTTCATCTCAGTTACTGAAAATTATGGTGGAATTTGGAAAACCAGCACAAGATCGTTTTGTAATATTGACCCAGGAAGACATTTTGAAGGAAATTTCAAATCTGGTTGAATTCACAAAATTCCGTTTCATCTACGGACTCACAATGGACTCGTGTCTTCAATTTTTCACAACCTCCACATCGGCGACTTTAAATTCAATTCCATTATTTCAATCAGCATCCGAGTCCAAGTCATCATCACTTGAAATTGAAATCCCTCAATTCTCAACGCGACAAATAAATTTAAGTGGAGTCTATCTAAGAATAGCTGGCATCATTCTGTCTCCATGGCTCATGTTGAATGAGAAGAAAGAGCTCAAATCCGGAATGCTGTTCTCAATGTTTCACGATGCCGGGCTCAATTTCAATTACACCTACGATTTCCTCATCCCTTCCAATGTATTGACAGCTGGAACTGGGCGGAGACTGACAAATGGGACTTGGATTGGGATGCTCGGGGAATTACATGCTGGTCGTGCGGATGTGGCAATAAGTTTAGGGATGACATTGAGTCGACTTCAATCCCCATTTGAGTACACGGATTTCTATCATCCAATCAATGGACGATTCATCACTGCTCATCCAGCAATTGCAGTTCGGTGGGGAACACTTTTTGAGCCATTTTCACCCTCCGTCTGGCTCGCCATCACCATCTCCATCCTCACAATCTCATCTGTAATTTACATAACTTTGCTATTTGAACCCCAAAAGGACATAGACAGTGGAAGTGGGATCGTATCATCAAGCAAAACTGATAAAGGGAAACAACACGTTAGATTCATCTACGACTCGTTCATGATACCGATGGGGATGATTTTCGAACAAACGATTGCCATCATCCCAAAGAAAATCCGTCATTTGATCTCCATTTGGATGATCTTTGTGATTGTGATCGGGACGGCGTACAAGGAGAAACTATTCGGTTTCATCACGTTTCCAAAGTATGAAGAGATCCCGAGGACTGTGGCTCAATTGTCCGAACGGACAGACTATAGGATTTTATACCAGTTTTGGCCGAGTGCCATGTACTACGCATGGGAGAAAAGTGATCAGTCTCATTTCAAATCCGTCTTCCAGCGATTTGAAAGGGAGTCAAATGCAACTGAGTGTGTTGCGAAGGCTACTTTTGAGCTCAAAACTGCCTGTGTAGCCTATGAATTTGACATTCTGGTCACGGTGGCGAGGGATTTGGCGTATGATTCGGATTCGGATTTTCAACCTGTCGTCATGTCCGAAGAGTCCTTTTTTCCTGCATACAATTGTGTACCATTCCCAATTGGTTCACTGTACGTGGATTCTTGGAGACGGATCACGTCCATGTTCCGAGACTTTGGCCTCCCACCTAAATGGCTTCAAAACATCCTCAATGATCTCCGCAAATCTGGTAGAGAATGGCTTCAGAGTCAACCAGACAATCCAACTCATACACATTTGACGAATTACATTCAAAACAAGACGAAAAAGACAAAGAGCTTGATACTACGGAATTTCTTGGTTTTAATTATACTAGTTGGCAGCTTTTGTGTTCTCAGTCTGTTCATTTTCATTTGGGAAATTTGTCAAAAAAAAATTAAACTCCGTCCATATTTTCCTACTTGATAATTGATAACATATATTGATTTATTCATTTCGGCTCAAGATGCGGAGAAAAGAGAGAAAATTTTCAATTGATTTTCTTCTGTGGATTTAAACCCCTCAGAACTCTTTCAATGTATGAGCCCTGAAAGTCGAAAGCAACTAAGTATATATAGACAAGTTTTGTTGTTTAATAACTATCTTTGTATATGTCAACCCCCATTTTTAATTAGTAAATAATTACATAGTTGATGTAATTAGATATTCTTTAAATTCAAATTCCTATATATAATCTTTTGTCTTATTTATGGAGCCTGACCATGACTTTGATGATTTGATGAAAAATCTACATATATGTAAAACCATAATAACATTCCCCGACCTTAATCCAAAGGATTCAATCTTACCCTGTACACGTAAAAAATAATGTAGGGATAAAAATAGTACAAGTAGAAAAAGTGTAGCATGTAGTTTTGTGCTGTATATTGGGGGAAAGAGATGCCAAGTTGAAAATTATGAAACATGATAAATATAAAGTTGGTATGGTACTTTTTATTTTCCCTGCCTGTCTGCGTGAGAGAGAGAGAGAGAGAAAACGGAAAGTACGCATACACAATGGAGAGTGTGAGGATGAGGATGAACATAATGGATAATTCTCATTGACAAAATTAATAATACTTTCAAATTAAGATGAAGATGAAGAAGAGGAATAGAAGATGAGGATGAGTATTATAATAATAATAATAAAGTCTGCATGAATTGCAGAATTTTCCTTATACAGATATATTTTCTCTTATCAATGTGTATAGTCTCTCTCAAGTTTGGGTTTTGAATACAAAGCGAAAGTTGAGGCACAAAAAAACTGCATGAAAAATCTGCATGATGTGTGTATTTCAATTGCAAATAAATACTCGCACTCGGTGCATACATAATATCAATTTTCTCTTTTTTCCCCTACTTGATAAATTTTTTTAAGGTGATAAAAAAATTATATCATTAGATTTTACAAGTGGGATAATGTGCAAAGATATTTAGACGAGATTGAGAGACTTTACAAGTTTTTTCCTTCACTCACCGTGTGTTTATAATGTTCAAAATGCTCAATGTGCAAAAATGTATAAAAATACAAATTGGAAATACAGAATATACAGATAATACATATAAATTCTTATGTGGGGATGTTTTGTCCATTGTACCTGTATTTCGTGTATTACGATATATATTTAAATAATATGTACATAATTTTTTCCCCTAAATGTCTCATGAATTCATCTTTCCATTATCCATTCCAATTTCCATATCCTCATGAGATGCAGTTCATATCAAATCTTGGGGTTGTCGCTACATGTTGTGGACTAATGTTCAAATTGTGTTCAGTTATGTAAATTCAAATATGTCTTTTCAGTCTCTCTCTATTGCAGTATATTATTATGCTAGTAATTACGTATTTATTCAAATACTTGCACGTTCCGTTTTGTTACCTCACATCCCTTGAATTCTGAACGAGAGATTCGAGTCTCTCTATTTCTCTCTCTTGTATTGTCTGGCTTTGGCTTATACTGTGTATATGACTTAACAACTCGTTGAAATCGCTCCTTCTCGTTCGTCTAAGTGCCAAGCCAAACCAAAATCAACATTGTGCAGATGAAGTTGGGATTAAGAGGAATTACATGAAGGTTATTACATATTACAGTATTTGGACAATTATTGAATTAAACGGCTAGTTAACTTGTTACTAAGTACCATACAAAACCACCTCACACTTGAATAGTATGATGTTGATTTATTGATCATTTTTTGATTTCTAATTAATAAAAAATAGTTCATGATCTGTGTACCAAACGGAAAAATCAATTTGGCAGTTCAAAATCTCTTTGGCATTTGACCCCGAGGAGAATCCTCATTTTTTCCTTTTCTTCCACCACAACAGTTGTCGATTGTCAATAACACTGACTCAATATTCAAAGCACAGACGGACGAATCAAATTATAGATGCAATGATTTCAATCAGACTAAAAAAATAAAGGAAAATGATGCATTGAGAAATTACAATGGCTATATCAAAAGTATATATTTTGGATGGGTTCAACTGTTCAACTATCTGATTTTATCTGGTCAGAGTGTACTCAAACTGCTCTTGCCCCACACACGTGTCCATACTTTCAATTAGACTGTACAAATAACAAAAAGAAAATAGCAAATGGTAAATAAGCCACAGAGAGCACGCAATAAACACACGCTCACCACATATATCTTACCATCAAATAGAAATATAGAAAATAAAGCGATTCATTATTAAACGTTTCTTCTATATATTCAATTGTGAAGGTAATGCAGATAATATACCGCGTATATAGTAAAAGAAAAAAAGCCCTGGACTTAATTTGACATGAAAAAGGAGTTTCTTACTGAATTGTATGTACATAATATGTTATGTACATATTGAATTTATTTTGCACACATATGAGCTATATTGAAAAGGAAATTATTTTGACGAGTTCCATGAAAACAGAAATATATTCTTGAGGCTATACGAATACTGAATATTGAGAATTGAGAATAAAGTATTTGGATTTCGAGAGCTGGAATAAAAATGAAGGCATGGGTATAAAAAAGGAATAAATGGGGCAGAGTATATTGAGTATTCATATCGATTCAAGTAAAGACACTCCATAATTTTCACCTACACACGAAAAAAATGCAGTGAAAGTATATAGCGAGAAGACACGCATTAATACTGCAAATTGCAAGTGCATTTTATTATTTTCCCCACAAATTGAATGTGAAGAGATAAAATGAATGTCTATAGGTACATTGTACAAACTTGAAATTGGTTTGTTGTACGATACATCTATATTATCTGTATCTATAAGATACATTTGTTTTAGTCCAAATGGAAAAAAAACTCATTCAGAATTCAGCAGTTGATTGTCCAGGTGAGTGGTAGTTTTCTTTGTTAATTATCCTGTGCATGTTTGGCTAATTGGAATCATTTAATTTGCGTTTGACAGTATGGATTATGGATGTTGACAGATTACTTCACTTTCTCACCTTCAAACATACCTATGGACATAGAAGCTACCTATATCATTACTTATTCAGAGAATGAGTGGAGAGACAAAAAGCCCATCTGTTATTTTACGTTTCTTTTCTTTCTTATATATACATAAATAAGTACATGTATACATATTATTATTACATAGACCACACACTTTCATACATTATGCATCAATGGTTAAGGCGTTAAGGTCTTGAGCTCTGTTGACTGTTGGCTCTCTCATTCACATATATGTACATAGCTACGGGTTACTTCATTTATCTTCACAACATAACCAACTCAACTCAATAATTTGAAACGGCAAACGATCCTCAACTCAATGCTAAAACTTACGGATATATATAACTTATATACCCATTCGTGTGTATATTTGGACAATATACGGACAATACAGCTAAAAAATACTGACACTCACTGTCTGCATGAAAAAAGGTAGCGGGGTGGACGTAGACAAGAGACAATCCACACATAAGAAAGGAAATGAATGCACAAAAGTATAATACAATACAGATATTTTCATACATGTACAAATACAAACAAAAGACAACTCACACTTTTCATGTTTTCTAGTATCATAATTTCTAATGTATTTTATTTTTAGTGTCTTTTTTGGTCTTTTGGCTCACAATCAGCCTAGGTACGTGGAGCAGCCGCTCTGGCTATACTCGCATGCTATTACAATTAGCACTCTTGACTCAAATATATCAAATGAAGTACCTCTCTCTCTCTCTCTATATATATATATATATATTTGTTTTATTTGCATGTGCCCCATGTCCATGTGTGCAAATTTTACGCTTTCACGCTTAACCAGAGTCACAGCGAGCGTCAGAGCCATCATCAAAGACAAACAGAGAATGAATTCCATGTAGAATCATCTTTAAGGTGAAATATAATACTCGTATACATTGTAAATTCAATATCATGTGCACTGTCTTGATTCTTGATTCTGGAGTTGCTCCTCATCTTCATCTTCTTACCTGTGTAGCTCCAAGCTCCTTCGCCATAAATAGTAAAAGGTTATTAGTTATGAAGATTCTGTTGTAGTATAGTAAGAAGAAGAAGAAGATGCTTTAAGAGATTTGTATAATCTGCTCAGACTGTGTACTATACAAGGTGTGTCCGTCTATCCGGCCGAGACCATCATCATCTTTTTGGTTGGTATATACTTTTTTGCGTTCGTCCGTCTCACTGATAATTTAGCAATCATTATTATTGTATACATTTCATTGTATAGGTACATTATTCAGATTTACTATTCCACATTGTGTATTGTTTACTGCTGTATCGTATCAGTGTGCGTGTGTGTTTTTTATGTTTGTGTACGATTATTATAGATGAGTTGAATCCCATATTCCATTCTCAAGCCTGCTAGTCTCTTCACTAGTCGGTTTTTCCTTGACTTGAAGACGACTCCAAAGTGTTTCTGTTTCTGTTTTTGTCCTCTTCATCTTGACCATATATTTCTCTCCTCGACATAATGAGCCATTATCGTAGTTAAAATATAGGACGTGTACAAAAAATAAAGGGGGAGAAAAACAAATCAAACTGTACGCCGTCGAGTGATTAGTTCTTTGCAAAAAAAAAAAAAAGAAACAAATCTAATTTATTGTTTTCACATTCAGTCCATTGTGCGACAACGGGTTTTCCTTGTAATTCTATATACAGATAATTTTTCTGGTGGTTTCTCTTTCTCTCCCTTTCTCTCTCTCTCTCCCTTTCTCTCTCTCTCTCTCTCTCTCACTGAAACCGGAATCAGTGTGATCAAGAACAACAATCAGAGAGATTAATCAACCCGTAAGATCAACCAAAAAGTTAAATAAAATCTCAAAATTTTCATTGTGATTGTGAAATTATTCAATTATTCAATATTCTTTCAAGTTTTGGTTTCACTTTCGTTTTCAATTTAGATTTTTTCCTTGGTAAAGAATCTATATCGATATTGATTGAAAGTGTTGCGGAATCACAGTTTTTTTGGGAGAGAATATAGATAATAGTTTATAGTACTAATCGTAATTCTATGCAGAGTTTTGACGTGTAGCATAATAAATAAATAAATAAATGAAATAAAATATTTGTGTGGTGGTATATAGAAGTGAGATTTCGTGACTTGAGACGAATTATAAAGTGACCGTGACAATGGGATCGAGAGTGTATGGGCGATTTTTTACAACACTTTTACCTGTACTTCTTCTTGTGGGATTGGCAATTGTCGTGGGCGCAGTGGAAGGACAAAACACGACAACATCTAATGAGGTAATGTTTTTATAAAATTAAATAATGGAAAAAATTAACATCACTTTTTCATTATATCCAGTCAATATGTTTTGTGCATATGCAATATGGGAAATACAGTGGGTAAATGATTCATAAAAGTGCGTAAACTGTAAAAACAAAAGATGCGAGAGAGCGAGACAATAAATCACTCACCAGTAGGTACAGTACTGATATATGCAGTCGAATGCAGATAATAATAATAAAATCATCTCATTACAATTCAACGCCTTGAGGACGTCTTGTATATTATACAAGTAAAAATCACAGTGTTTAGAAGGAAAAAAGCACATTTTACGATATGTTTTATGTCAATGGTCAATGGTCAATGGAATGTGTGTTTGGAGAGAGAAACGACACATTTTCTGAAGGGAAATATGTGTGTAAACATTATTAAATGTTTGGAATCAAAGAAAATCCAAAGTGATAACAATTATTGTGGTTTACTACGTAGGAGAGAGAGCGTGATGCGCATTTATAATTCATAGGTGTAAAAGTCATTATTGTTTTTCCATGCTATGAGCAATATGCTCATGTAAATCCTTTGATGATGGGGCACTTGATGATAATGATGATGAAATTTTCATTTTGCTATATGTAATAAAGATTCCTCAAACAACTTTAAATGTTAATTCCTCCCCATCCACATCAACCCCTGCAACAACAATAGAACCACAGTCATCATCATCTACCACCATTACAACAACAACAGTAGACAACAGCAGTACTATCAGTAATTCGGATGAGACAAGTCAAAATCCCGTAGACACCACTGGAAAAAGTCTGTATGCTCAATGTGAACGGAAGAATGGGACGATTTGTTATGGAGACAAATCGAATTGTATCAAGACTGGGACTTGCACGTTTTTAGGAGCCATTTCCGAAAATGATTCCTTCATTAACATTACTTTACTCACGAGGGTTTATAATCCACCTTACGATGGGGTCAATCTGACCGTCGAATTATCTCGTGACAAGAAGGTGCGGCTTTTTATCTTCTTTTCAGATATATATATCTTCAAGTCTATAACCATTTTTGTAAATGTTTCTGTCGCAATCGCAAAATCGAAAATAATTGTACCGAGTTTATTTGATAATTTAACAGTTGATTTAAAAATAATTATACGTTATATAGAGTCTGCATGTTTTTATTGTCTATATATATATATATATGTGATTGATTTTTGTATTGTGTGTCTCTATTGTCCATTTTTTCAGGGTAACGACTCAGTTCTACGATGCAGTAGACCACGCTTCAAGAGCTTCAAAATTCTTATTTCATGGAAAAACAAAACCAGCTACGAGGTACAAAATCATGTATGTATATATTGTGTGCTGTCCATGATTCTACGTATAGGTATAAAAAACAGTGACAGGTTTTCATCCTTTTAAACAGGGATATTTATACAAAATCATAGGGTTCGGTTTGTAACGCAATTATATTTAATAAATAATTAATAGCTTTTGCATGAATTGCTATTTGAATGTGACTGAAATCATTTCAGTTTAGCTGTACTTACGTATTTAAATATCTCTGCTGTACAAGAACGATTTTTTTTGTAAAAATAGTAAAACAAGAGAGAAATTTTTCGCGCATTGATTTTTTGCAAGGCTTTTTTCAGCATTTCGGAGCCCGAATTTTTGAGAAAAACTACTGATTTTGTACATATAATATGATTTTTTTTACACAACGAACTTTCTCCCTAGAAAATTACTAGAATATGCTTAGAATTTTTTTTGAATGGTTATACTTTTTGCGCATTATGCAGCATCTCCAATTTTTTTTTGAAAAATAATTATATATATGACTGTGCACAATTTTTGAAAACTAATCTGCTGCTCCGATTCCAAATGAACGTTATTCAGTGATATTTTACAGTTTATTCATTTCAAGAAACCTACCAACCCGTTTTTTTTGTGATTGAATAACGTTTGCTTAATGGAATTTACTAAAAAATGCTAAAAGTATTGAAAAAAGAGATTTGACATTGACACATGATTTTTTTTTATTTGTGTAAAATATTGAATTTTTAGCCTGGAAATGAGACGCAAACAGCTCAAACTCTCATTGATAAAAATCAATTGAAAGCAGACTGTTTGGCAGATCAAGAGAAGAACAATTTTACGATTCCACCTTCACAGATACTGGCTTTAAAATTCTACATTGAGAATAATAACACATTGGTCTCGCAAGGATTAGCACATATTCCTGTTCAAGGTGAGTGTGTTGAATTGGCGAATTCGAATAATGAAAACGCACATGTATTTATATATACATTGCAAAGAAAATAACATTTTAAATACTGTTTTGGATGATTCAAGTTTCAGTTTTTTAGTTTTTAACATGTGTGTAACATGCTAATTGGTCTGATTATTCCGCATTAAATACAATAGACGCTTCTTAAATTGCTTTTACTTTTAGTTCATGGTTGTGCTCTCAACTCTCTGCTCCGAGGGAACTTTAATGGCTTTCCTTTTGTTTGCTTGAGTATTTAGCCTTGCGATAAATTAGTATACATTGTTCATTATATATATCTTACATATACACCACAAACACACGTTCGGCTCTACACTTACGAAAACACTAAAAATTCTGCATGCACAAAGTCCTTAGTTTATTTTCCATTTCAAATTCAGGATTAACCTAGAAATTTCTTGATTCCATTTTTTATTCCAAAGGAGTTCAAAACAAAATCTCTCTTGAAAGAAGTCGGAAAATCCCAGGATTATTTAATAGATTTTGCTAAACAAACTGATTCATACAGACGATGGATGAAATCACTCATCTTTTCACAATAAGAATTCAAAATTCAAATCCCGATCTGAGATCATTTTTGCAATATATTTGTATACAATTAAATTTTATATGTCTTGCCAGGAATTAATTTAATTGTAAAGATGGAGGACTCATCGTCATTCATACCTACATAAAAATGATGATGATAATTCTATATATATTTCCATTTTCAATTCTAAAAGTTAAGTGAGGCGAATTATGGAATATGTCGGTATTGAAACTGAATTAGCACAAGTCATATTTAAAAATTAGGATAATTCACCGGTGTCAAATATGAGTAATCAGTCCATTAACTCTTTAAATTCAAAACTTGCTTGTCTACTCTAAATTCAATGATGAGACTTATTGAGACTATATATCTTACATGTACCGATTTATAAATATACATTAGAGCAGTAATAATTTGTTACAAAAGGGAAATTCCAGATATTAGCACTAGGTACGTTTACGACGTGTGAACTGAATAAGGAATGTGAAATGGACAGGGACGTTCTATGTGGTCAGTTTCAGTTGCCCACATCGGACGTCCATTAAATTACACAATCCATACAAACAATTAGAATATGTACCAATTGCTTTTGCTGTAGACGCGGCTTTTAAACTTTTCAATCATTTCATATACAATAATGACATTAATTAAAATACCAGAGAAAAACTGTTTCACTTTTTGTTTCAGATTGTATACATATTTAAATTTAATATTTTGATTCCACAGAGCCTAAAGTTAAAATGTCGGACAGTAGCAATAATGCAAGAGAGGGGAAGAAATTATGGGATGACATCGCTCCAAGTCCTACAGCAATTGTAGAGGATCCAGTTGTAGCCAAAGAGAATGCACTGTATGAAATGTGTCTGAAAAATACAGCCAAGTGTTTTGGAGACCGAACGGGCTGTACCGAAGGACATAATTGTACCATTTTGGGAGTTATTAAAGAAACAAAAGAGGATTATCATGTGTACCTGGTGACAAAGAGCTACGACCCTCCCGTGGATCATATCAATCTGACACTCACTCTCAATGCACCGTTGGATAATTCCACTAGCTCATCCCTTCCCAATCTCGTTCATCAAGTGAATATTTCCAGTCTCTTGAACATGACGGATGTCCATGTAGACTGTGGAAAACAAGAATTCAAAGATTTAAGCATTCAGTCTGTGTGGAAAACACATTCGAATTCCACATTGAATCCTCAGGTATATAATATATATTCTAAATTCTAAATGATTATTTGATACGTCATCATTTCATCAATAATCATCAATGATAACCATCGTTTTACGGATACGCGCTTAATTGCTTTCCTGAAATTCGAAATTCCTTAATAAACTGCTTCCTATTTTTGGGTTTCCTCTCTCTAGCCTGTAATAAACGGATCACAAATATTGGAAACCACAGTGAACAAGTTGAAACTACAGAATAAATGTGAATTGAACGTAAAGAGTTTGAAAGAGAACTTGACGACGACGATGGAAGAGACGACTGGGATTACAGAGGAGGACGTTCATGTGTACTTGAAATTCCATCTTGAAAATGGTACTTTGGCATCCACAGAATTTTCTGATGACTTGGGATTCGGTAAGCTCCCACAACTATCAGAATTTTGGGATCATGTCCTTCATGTAACTCGGAGAGGACATCGTGAAAAAATTTGTATTTTCTCTCCAATATTTTGTAGGAGATTCCTTAATAAGCGTAGCAAATGAGAATGGAACTTTTGAAATTGGACGGAATGGGACGGCATATCTTGTTAGTGACAACAAAGGCGCTATTATTATGGAACCCGAGGACAATCATTCGTATGGCCCTCAAACTAATAGAAATATGCAAAATGCTGGTCAAAATGTCGTTTTTAGTTATTCCATCTTCATCATTTCTGTTTCTTTAGTTTTCTATTCAAATTCCAAATCCTCCGTTTGTTAGTATTACATATTTAACTATAAATAGTTTGTTAGTTTATGACTATAGTTTTATAGTTAAACCCTTCCCCACACACAAAGGTCAATAGTTTTTATATAGTTTGTAGTATACAAATCTACAGTCTATATAGTAAGTACAGATATACGCGAAAGATTTCTCAATAAGTAAATCGAGCTCCACATAATATGTTTTAGTAAAACAACAAAAAACAACAATAAATGTTCTGTTTTCTTTACATATTCTGTCGTCTATATACCATAAAATATTTACTTTTGACTTCTCATTTCTGTACATGTACGTATACACATACATCAACTAGATAAATAATTGTATTACCAAACAATCATATATTTGTTAAGAAGATTATTTAAATTAAACATATGGAAATATTGAAAACAAAACAAAGTAAATAAATTATTTAACTTCAAGCTCGTCCCCCGACTACTTTATTCACATGATGAATTTTAAAACTTCTTTCATCATTTGCATTGAACTACAGATATATACAGATACAAAATAAGGAGTTTTTTGCATACAGTTAAAACGGAGTGGTGGAAATGGCATTTTCCAGTGGATTACGCACCAGTAGAGTTTGGGACTTGGAGACAAGAGACGTCGACGTTCGTTTGTTTAGCGCTGACTTTAATTGTTCAGACAATCGTTTTTAATTTTACGTACTTACTACTATAGTTTTGGTCTCACTCAACAAGAAAGGAACGGATCACTGTCATTTTGAACACGAATTTCATTCCACGGAAAGGAAATATGGCTGAAGAACAACGGTAAACGCCCTTTGAATTCAATTTCTGTTTAGAATTTAGTAATTTAGAAGTTTTGTTTTAGAAATGTGAGAATTTGTGAGCTATAGTTTAGACAATTATTGCCGAAAATTTTTCCTTCATTATTCTAAAATAATATAACTATCTTTAATCGCTGTGTTTTGCATAAAAATATGCAAAGCAATAGAGGGTCACGTAAATATTCAAAGCCGTTTTTTCTGAATAGCATAGGTATATTTCTTTGTGCACTTATTTTGAATGGAATTGACGACTGACTTTGTATTGTAGAAAGCCGACTGTGGATGTGGTGGATCCGGCAGTGAAGGATGGTGACGAGGAAAGCGAAAGCACACATCATAATGAGGAAAGCAGGGATTTAGTTAATCAGAAACTAATTTTGGATCAAATGCAAAATTCCCAATTCCCGACAGTACAAATTTTCACAAATTCCGTATATTTGTGTCATGACAAATCTCAAACAAAAATGAAAACTAATTCTGAGCGTTCTTCCAGAACAAAAGCATAAGTTTCATTGGAATTTATTGTAACTCATTCTATAGCTGCATATTTAAGTAATTAGGCATATATTTATCGTACAACAGTTTACTTACTATTTTGAAATCTAATCCTCTGATGACGTTTCAAAAATTTCAGGAGCAGACCACCCTGTCCATTTTCGCTATGTGTTGGTCAAGCCGTCGTCAGAGAGGTTTTACTCGACCATTTGACCTCGGCTCATCGAGTTGGAAGTTTTCATGGGTCATCGACTGTCATTGAAACCCCTTTGAACTGTCATGATTCCTCATTTCTTCAGTTCACAAGTAATTTCATACATACAAAAGTCTTGATGTGACTCAAATCATGACTTTCTCGGCTTTGATTTTAATTGTTGTCATATGTTCTTGTTTCATTTACTCAGATTACCGTTGGGTTCCCGTCATTTTAGAAGACTTTGACACAAACTTTGTCGTAATTCTTAATGAAACGAAAGACTTTTATTCCATTTGGATCTCCCTTGCCGAAGAGGAGAAAAAAACTGATGATTTTGTAGTTCGATTTCGAATTCAGAATGAGACTCGACAAAACTCGGTTAGTTTTTTATTTCTTGAACCAACTTTAATGCAATGATTTGTCGATTTTTAAATCCTCTTGATTATTTAAAGCAAGAATTATATTCATTTTCGTTTTGTGCAATTGAAATGTAGAATGTGGAAAGTCTTAGCTGGGAGGGACGACCAAATACTGTATCGGAGGCTGAAATTGGTGATACTTTTGTTGTGATGAAAAGTTCCCTACTCAAACATTTCTGTACATCAAAATTGGGACGGTCAATTTGGTCTCTGGATATTCTCATTCATGTAAGGAGATTTTCTCTCTGTTTCATTTTTACCATCTCATTATTATTCTCGTGTGATTTTGTTTGTACCTAACCTACAAAATTTAAATCAGAAATGAAATGGAATTTGTTTAATTTGGTTTGTCCAGAAACCTAAAACCATCAATTCAATGAGCAAGCCGGCATCCCTTGAATCTGATGTCCGTTGGAAATCTGGCGAGTACGACGACAGAGACGTTTGCAGTTCTGTGAAAGGAGTTGAAAATCTGCCAGAAAAACCGCATGCTTCAACAAATCCTGAGCATCTTCCTCGTATTTCACTTGATCGGAGTAGTGAATTCAATTTCTCAATCCAATCTGAAAATCTTCCTGTCGAGAAGAATGAGACGAAACCAATGGAAAAAACAGGCGACTCTATTGAAAATGCAGGGGAAAGTTCAGAAACTAATTTCATACCAACTCCCGTCCATTCACCAAGATCCACACTTCAAGATCCATCTGAAAAGGAACTACAGGATGATTCCAGCTTTTTCACATTTACTCCTCATGCGATTGAAGTTATCCAGAATAATGACCATGAGCAAAGCTGTGACGACCTTTTATCCCAAACTGGAGTTCAAGCAATCGAGCCTAAGGAGGATTCCAGTAATCTAGGAAATTCCCTTTCTTCTTCCTCCCTCCAAAATATCCCCTCAAAAGAAACTAATCCATTTTTTATTCGACGAGGAACCGAGAACAAATCTAATCTTGTGAAAACAATCCCTAGAATAATGAAACATTCTTTAAAGATCTCAAATGACGAGGAATTATCAGTGAATGCAAACACCAACCTCTCACGACCTCAAATCGAAAAGAAATTGTTTCCAAAGCAGCCAGTTGAGATCCCTCACGAAGGAAATCAGCTTTCACCGGATACTTCTGCAGGAATTCGACCCAAAAACAGACTTCTCGCTCATTCAACATGGAAGAAAAGGACTTTTAATACTGGCGACAAAAATCAGGTGAACATGTTTTTGGAGAAGCCTCGTCAAGTGGTAGATGAGACAGAAAGTAAAGAAACTTTCACTGGCCGTCCACAAGCTGTCATTTGTGATGGAGAACACGAAAATTGGTCACTTTGTCAATTTGAGAAATGTCGAAAACCCGTTTGGAATGTGTTTGTCGACGATTATTGAAAATTGCATTTATACGGATTATGAACTTTATTAATAGTGCTGCGCACTGACATATTTTAGTATCTGTATATAGTTTACTTGATTTCTTGGAACTTAGCAGTAATAGTTCTATTGAAATGAAGATAGTGTTTTTATCAGAATTTTGTGAAAATGCGTGCAGTAGATTGAAATATTTTACACATGAAATTATATGAACTTACTGATATTATTTTTTCAAATGTCCACGTACTCAACGATTTTGTTTAGTGTACTGATATGTGTGCAATGATGTCTTACTCTTACCTATATGGAATTTTATCATTTCCTACGCTCTCGTTATCCATTGAATTATTTATTCAAGGGCTATAAGAAAACTTCAATTATGAATTCATCTTTACCTTTTTGGACATCAGTTTGTATGACACAGATTTCATTTTATAGATTATCATAGTTGCATTAATAAAAACGACTTATTTCTTATTAATTGAATCGCCGCGTATTCGTGAATTCTGATATCATTGCCGTATTATCATCTGTTTTCCATGTGCCTTTTTACATATGGAATTCAAAACCAAGTAATCTCATCTTTCTCACAAATCATTTGACACTTATGGATTGACTTGCCAACACTTTGCCTAAATTTGTTTCTTGTAGTTACTTCATTAATGCAATGAAGTCGTTTAACGACAAATAGTGCAACAGTTTCAAAATATTGTAGAATCCAAATAAATCTAAACATACTTAGATTCGAGAGCATACCTAATGAATGCTTGTTTTACTGTGACCACCTGTGCGCTGTGTCATTTGAACTATTTTGAGCTTATACTTGTACGAAAATGAATTGGAAACTTGTACCCTTCATAATTTCATTTTCTATTGCTTGTGGAAATCGTAATGGAGAAAAAACTGAACATCCAGAGTTAATGGTATTCGATACTTTGAAAACTTGCTTAAAAGGACAGAAATTTAACTTTGGAGAGTCTTCAACTGATGGTTTTCTTCAAGGATACAACTTATGTATGGCCACAATAGAAAATGATTTGAAACCAAAGAAACTCTTTGGATTGGAGTACATGTATGCACTCGAGAATTTCAATGTGAGGTACACAATCATTCAATGAATTCCAATCGTTTTATGAATAGAAATGTGAAATATTACACAGTGGGAATAATTCATTTTATGAGCCATCACCCTATATATATTGTTTGCTTGTATGTATGTATGTACTGAAGTTTTACATGTGCATCATGTATACCTTTTGGTTCGTCTCTGTCATGGACAAAATTATACCCTGAGAATTATAATACGACTTTGGTTGAACGGAGAAATCCCAGTGAGTCACCATATGGAAGACATCTGTACCTTTCTCACGTCGGCGTGTCGGATACAGCTCATTACATTTGTAATTGGGCTTATCATTCTATTGGATCTGTAGGAAGTATTATCAGTCTTGAAATTTTTGAGCTTTCGGATTTGCATGTTGTAAGTTTTGATTTGATATTTGCTACAAACGATGTAGGAGCATAATATATTATGTAATCATAATAAATTGAATCCAATCAGGTACGGAAAAGACATTATACAATGCCAGAAGACCAGATTATCGATGACAATGGAGAAAATCTGTTTGTACACACTGAGTATAGCAAATGGTCAATTTGTAGTAAATGTGACCAAGTGGGTCAAAGACATCGTTTCGGGATTTGTTTTGTGTCCATTTGGGATACGGAAAGAGAGAGTCCGTGGGAAACACTTTCACTGTATACTGAGAACAGGATGTCTTGTACCATGTTTCTCAATCTGTACCCGGAAATCGAATCAACGAATGAAAATCTAACTGGCTTATTGCAAACAATACATCACAATGTCATTGTGATTAGCTACTGCAAAATCCCGTGTAACATGACACAGGTGGATCATTCCGAAGAATTCAACAAATTACCAATGGAGATGAAGGATCTGTATTTATTTAGTACTAAAAGTGGCTCCAGTAATAATACAAACTCATTCCTCCTACGTTTCCTTCTACGCTTGAATCAAACTACAATATTTGAAATGTTCTGTATAATTCTTTTAGTACTTTTAATCATCAGCGTCCTTTTCCACGTTATCAAGAATCGTATATTATTAAGAAAACAACAATCGGCAATGCCCAGAAAAGGTTACTCGCGCCTAAGGGATGATGAGAATAAGAAAATCTATAGACAGACAAAACATATTCCAGAATACACAAGAATTTAAATGGATTTTTTTAATATCCAGTTTTTAATTATTCGACCAACCACAAAGTTTCTATTTATAAGAACATAAACAAGAGAGCGAGAGAGAGAGAAAGAAAGGAAGTTTAGTATTACACACTGTGTACAATTTTAAGTATTTTTTTTTGGCTCACGTACTTGACTCACAATTCAAGTAGTGACTAAAAGTTTAGTAAGTTATTTATATTACACAACTTGAAACTCGCTCAAGTTTTGTTTTTGTATTGCTTTAATTCATATTTAGTTTTTGTATTGTAATTTCCGATCTTTGTCACTTAAATTCCATAAATCTTCATTCTATATTATGGTTCCTCATTGCTCTATTTCTAACACATAGATTTCACATTTATAGTTGCCGTTTATCGTACATTGTACTTAGCTGTAGTACACGTGATATGCTTTAAGTTAAAATTAACTTATTTAATCACTCACACAACAAAATTTTATTACTTTGTTTGCCACGTCTTTCAACTTTTAAGGAAATAAAAATTAACTGCAAGTGAAAAGAAAGAATAAAGCATTTGTCTTAAGATAAGTGAAAGGCTTTATAAATAAGAATAAAAAAGGTTCCTCATAGTCTGTCATTATTATTTTTGTAATCTCAGCCATTTGTACTTGTGTACAAAATCACGGATCAGTACATTGCTACAACATAAACTCACATATCAGCCTTCAAATTCATCTTCTTAAATCTAAATAAGTATATATACTTATACATACAGGAAACTTTGTTGAAATAATCTTAACACGAGAGAATCGTATATTTATTGCCGTTATTCGACATATTATGTATTATATGCTGAGTTACAAATTCTTCTGACGACATGTAAGGCATTACAAATTACAAGGGTATCTTGCTAAAACTATAGTATGGCAAGAAAGAGATTCAAACAAATAGCAAGAGTGTGAAAAAGGAAAAAAGAAATAACTATAGTACATGCACAATTAAATGATTGATAATGTCAAAACATAATATAGTCAAACAAAAAACAAGAAAGTGAGTATTCAACGTGACACTTTTTTACAAAAGGAAATCAAATGTTTAAATGATGAGTGAGATTCAAAAGTACATCTCACTTTATGTCTATGTCATGGGACTTTGAGATGAAGCAGCGACCATATTAGTTAGACACCTTATTTGTTACCAAATTAGGAACATTCAGTTAGAACTTAGAACCATTGTATTATACACAATTAAGTGCCATCACCCTGCGATAACACACTGAAACTGAACAGGAGTCCAGAATCCAGTTTGATAATTTTTTCAAAAATAACGGACTAATTCCAATAAGGTTATATTATGCAACGGCATTATAAGAATAAATACCTATTCAAAAAAGAAAAAAAAGAACTGGAGACTTGTCCAATTAGCCACCTCTTGTTCAAAAGTTTTGAATGGAATGGAAATACTAATAAAATCATTAGAAAACTATACATACAAATTCTTATAATTGGTGGTTGATAGTCATTAAGCTCTCAGTCCTCATTGTATGACAATTTCCTAGATCGAATCTTCTTCTCACTTGACAAATATGTCTGGAGCTGATTAGAACTAGCTAGCAAAAGTCCCAAATACGGTGGAGAAGGCCGAAGTGGACGACTCAAATATTCCGGATGAAACTGGACTGCAACAAAGAATGGATGACCATCTAATTCCATTGCCTCCATGCGTTGTTTACTTTCATCTTTTCCTAAATTAAATGACCAATATATTATAGTCAATCTGAATTTGCTACAAGCTATATGCTCTTTGCAAAAGCGGGTAAAAACCGATTTGACAATTACCGACAACTTGAAATCCCGCAGCTTCTAATTCGTCAACGAAATCTGGATTTACTTCATATCGATGACGATGGCGCTCTTCAATTTCATCATCACCTCCATATAATTGCTCTGTACAGTACAAAAACAAATTATTATTATTATTATTGTTTCTCTAAATAAAACAAATTCTACAGCAAGAAATACTTACGCAAAACAGAAGACTTTCCAGGCTGGAAATAAGTGATTCTTCTTCCAAGCCGCATAGTTCCTCCCATCGTCCCCGTATGATGCTCTGGCATTTCAATTATCAATGCTGGTTGACATTCACTGTCAACTTCCATTGAATTGGCACTCTTTTTATTCAGCACATTTCTGTCACATAATATTTTGATATTTAGTATAAATCAAATAATTGAAATGCATTTCAAAGATCGAGACTAAGTCCATAAATTATTACCTCGAGAATTCAAGCACAGCTACTTGCAATCCAAGACAAACTCCAAGATATGGCTTTTGATTCACTCGACACCAGTGGGCAGCCAAAATTTTACCTTCCACCCCACGTTTTCCAAATCCACCCGGAACGAGGACTCCACTAAAAGCAACAAAATTGCTCATATTAAAATATATTTGCAATAAAAAAGTGTAGCATAAAATTCCTAGAAATATCAGAAATATGTATAAAATTTTACTCTGCTCCACACAATTCCTTCCACGCTTCATGATACTTGACTGGTTGCTCCAAAAGACGCTTTTCCTCCAAATCCTCTGCGTCAATATACTGTAAAAAATAAGTCCAATGATGTTTTTGTTATCCAGGCCATTACTACAGTATTTAATATTTAATTAATTAATTATTAATTTAGTCTCTTTACTTTAAGAATGAGTTTTCTTTCAACTGCTAAAGCTGAATGACGAAGAGCCTTCGTCACAGAAGCATAAGCATCCTCAAGTTTAGTGTATTTTCCGACAAGAGCAATAGTACAAGGAATAGATACTTGCTCACGCCTAGAAAAATTACACGAATTAATCCATAATCAATTTATTTTATTTTGTTACAAACATGACTGTAATTATTGTAGACATATTCTGTGGATAGGTATTCTATAAAAAACAAAGATTAGTAATATTGGATTACTTGTCAGCCAGAGTCTTCCATTTGGACATAAATGTGGAAGATGTTTTCTCTGGGATTCCTGGGATTTCAAGACGTTGACGGAAAATCTTCAAAATCCCTTGTTGTTCCAATCTAACAATAAGAAATGAAATGGATTGTATTCCATTATGTTCATACAATGATTGTAGTATCATTACTATTCATTACCCAAAACTTAATTTGCAAAGTATGTACCAAAACAAAACAAAACATAAAATAAAACAATAATTATTCTGTGGTACTCACAGAAGGGGTACTTGGTAAATAGAGCTGCAATCGTGTATGGATATCACCTGTATAACAAATATAATATTTACATGATGTAAATTTGTCTCCAACAATGATTTACTTTAAATGAAGCTGTCTTATTATGACTATATATGCAAATATTGGAAGGAGACCGGACCTGATCAGGTGTTACATGGCAAAAGTTGGAGATTTTTTCCCGAACATCAGTACTTATTGGATTTTCAGATCTACAGACTACAACATCAGGACAAAGACCCAACCCACGAAGTTCACGTACGCTGGCCTGCGTTGGTTTTGTCTTTTGTTCACCGGTGCATTTGGGTTGTGGCACTAAGGACACGTGAACAACAAAGAAATTTTCTCGTCCAACTCTAAATTGGAATTGTCGAAATGCTTCAACAAATGGCATTCCTTCAATGTCCCCAATGGTTCCACCCAATTCCATAATGCAGACTTCTGGTTCCAAGTTATCAGTTGTCACGGGTTGGCGAGCTTCAGTTTGAACCCACTCTTGTATAGCATCCGTGATATGAGGGACGACTGAAAGACAATAACAATCATATGATGTAAAATCCATTACATATATAAAATCTATACATTATTACATTTGTGAGTGTACTGTATCTATTATATATGTTAGATGTACCTTGAACCGTTTTCCCCAAATAATCTCCTTTTCTTTCTTTACTAATAACATGTTGATAAATTTTCCCAGTCGTGATGTTATTATTTGAATGTAAAGTCACATCCATGAACCTTTCGTAGTTTCCCAAGTCAAGGTCAACTTCCCCACCATCATCCAGGACATAAACTTCCCCTGTAAAAAATATTATACAATCATGATTGAGAGGTCAAAGGTCATTTCTGCTTTATGCTGATTATGAAATTCCAATATATATATATGGTATGTATAAAAAATTATACAAGTAGACTAATCAATTTCGTTATGCATAATTCATAATTACCATGCTCGTACGGAGAAAAAGTTCCAGCATCAATGTTGATGTAGGGATCAATTTTAATGGCAGTAACACGAATGCCACAGCATTTTAAGATGGTCCCAATGGAAGAAGCAATGACTCCTTTACCGATTCCACTAATAACACCTCCAGTCACAAGAATGTACTTCATGCTAATTATTGTGTGTATGATTTATCGAGTCCTTAGTTATATAGTATCCTTATCCTATCAATAGGAATCAAAATGTAGCGAGTTAAATAAAATATTTCGAGCTATACAGCACAACAACCTAAGTTAGTAAATATATTACAGGTATATCACAACAACGTGGATTTTGGAAAGAGAGGAATTTAAAATGGATCTAATCTAGAATCTAGGTTAAAAAATGTAATGAGATATATAATTTAAAAGTCTCGATAGCGCCTAGCAGAAAGTATCCTTGAAATCCCAAATGCACGCTCAACTCGTCTCTCGGAGAGAAGAAAATTGAGGAATTCGAAATTATTTTATAAATTTTTTGTTTTTGTTTTTTATTTATGGGTAAATCCGGAATTCCCGAAGGATTAGGTTTTAAAAAGAAATCGAAAGCAAAAATGTATTTTCAACAACAAGCAAGACGAACTCGGGGTGGGAATTCGGGCAGATCTGGAAACTGGGGAGGTCAAGATAAACGACAAGAACTTTCCAGTTTAGCTGTGGGCATGAAAGGTTTCCTCTGTACGACAAAGTAAGTATTCCTTATTTTAACTTTAACTCATTCCTTTCTTGTATCATACATTTTAGATTACTTGTTCTTGTTCTTGATTACATTTGACACTTGACCAGATCCATGAAATCGGCCCAAGTGATAATTTATCACCGTCGGTAATCTACCGATCGATATTTGAATACTATATGGTATTTACATTGAAGTTCAGCTGTCTGACCCAATGAAATTTAAATTTCTGATGAAATGGATTTTTTTTAGTGCAAACTTGTAATATTAAATTAAAGGAATTAAAAAAAAAATAAAATGATTCCATACCTGAAATTTGACCTTTGATAAATGCTTGGGTCAATCAATGAAATTGTATATCAACCAAGGATGTATTAAAATGTTTGAAAAACTATATAATTTGATAAAACTTTTATATATATGTATTATAGTTTCAAAGAAAGAGAGGCTGTACACGAAGCTTACAATATTCTCAACGAGTACTACAATGAGAGCGATGAAATCAACAATCAGAGTTCTTCGTCTGGCTTAGGAAGTTCGCCAAGCAAGGAAGTTGGGAAGGAATCCACATCAGACTCTTTAAATAGGAAAGAGAACAACGGGGGAGCAGCTCCTGATTCATCATCACAACCTACAACGACCCTTAACCTCGAAACCGAAACCGTAAGTTGAAGAAATTATATAGTTTTCTTTTATCACTTGCATATTTACATGCTCAATACTTTATGTAAATAACATAAGGATTTAGAGAAAAAAAGTTTCATGTTTCACATGGAGACATGGACTACTGCATGGATGTGTACAGACATACCTATATATTACGATTAGATGATCACCAATGTGTCCAGTAGTATTTAATTACTTGTTTTCTATGTGTATGTACATCTATAATAATATATATTATATATGTATTTACGGATTATTTTTCAATCTTTCATGGAATGATGTTCTGCTCGCATGCTATTTACTCATGTATTTTTTTCTAATGAAAAGCATTTTTCATGTGATTGGGACGTCGATTTCCCAATTCTCAACATTCGCTTGTGTACATCAGGCATGAGCGATTTCCCATTTTCTCATCCCAATCCCATCCCACGAAACAGAATGATATCCCATCCCATCTCACACCGGTCGGTTTTCAAATCATCCCATCCCATCCCAAAATTAAAATAGTCCTCGTGTCCCATCCCATCCCACAACATA